>JAUCMU010000021.1:4948211-4977899 GCA_032275025.1 Enteromius treurensis | reverse complement strand
CTGTCTATATAAGACCTTACAGCTCACAATGCATGTCAGAGCAAATGAGAATCATGAGGTCAAAGGAACTGCCTGAATAGCTCAGAGACAGAATTGTGGCAAGGCACAGATCTGGCCAAGGTTACAAAAATGTTCTGCTGCACTTAAGGTTCCTATGAGCACAGTGGCCTCCATAATCTTTAAATGGAAGACGCTTGGGCTGACCAGAACCCTTCCTAGAGCTGGCTGTCCGGCCAAACTGAGCTATGGTGGGAGAAGAGCCTTGGTGAGAGAGGTAAAGAAGAACCCAAAAATCACTGTGGCTGAGCTACAGAGATGCAGGCAGGAGATGAAAGGAATGGAGTTTGCATGGAGTTTGCTAAAAACACCTGAAGGACTCCAAGATGGGGAAAAATAGGATTCTCTGGTCTGATGAGACCAAGATAGAACTTTTTGACCTTAATTCTAAGAAGTATGTGTTGAGAAAACCAGGCACTGCTCATCACCTGTCCAGTACAGTCTTAACAGAGAAGCATGGTGGTGGCAGCATCATGCGGTGGGGTTGTTTTTTTAGCTGCAGGGACAGGACAGTACAGGGATATCCTGGACCAAAACCTTCTCCAGAGTGCTCAGGACTTCAAACTGGGCCGAAGGTTTACCTTCCAACAAGACAATGACTCTAAGCACACAGCTAAAATAACAAAGGAGTGGCTTCACAATAACTTTCATATTTCAGTTTTTCTTTTTTAAATAAATCAGCAAAAATGTCAATTCAGTCAATATGGGGTGCTGTGTGTACTTAAATGAGGGATCATGGAGCATAAGAGTTTGGCTCAGTCTTACATCATTCCATCTGTGTCACACAGGGCTTTGCATCATTTAATGACACTCCCAAATTGGTAACGGATCAAACACGAAATATCGTGGAAGGTAAGTTCAAAGATTAAATGTAGACTAGAATTCTGATCATGCAGATTGATGCATATACACATATACTAACAAACATTTTTAAGTTAGATTTCTAATGTTATCCAGACCAAATTAATTAAAGATTTGCTTTACTAACATAGTGTAATCTGTAATAATTTAAATTATTTAAATAACTTATTACTTGAATTGTAACATTCAGCATTCAGCCTAGTAAGGTCTGAGGATGGGTTTTATGGGTCTTTATTACCCTTGCTTGTTAGGGCACATGCAATAAGGTACTCTGTAAATAGAGTAATTATGAGTATTTTACACATACAAATGCACTGAAGCATTTTACTAATACTGTTATGGCTTTTCCGTAGGGGTGAAGGTTCTTCTGGACGACATTGGATCAAACATCACCACTTTCACCAAACTCTTCCCGGTTCACAGCACTCTGACCAACTTCACCAAAATGATCTCTCACACACACTCGCAGATTGAGGACATCTACCCTCAGGTGGATCAGATGGATTTCTACAGGTACTTCAGATGACTCCACAAGACAAAAACTTTCTCTGCAAAAAGTCTTATGTGCCCTTGACGTTGTTCATTATGTTTTCTCGTTTTCAGGTGGATCTGTTGTATTACCCTGTGCTGTATGGTTGTGCTTATCCTCACCTTCAATTTTCTTGGTTTGTTGTGTGGTATTCTGGGATTTGACAGACACGCCACTCCAACCACGCGTGGCTGTGTCTCTAACACAGGAGGCAACCTGCTCATGGCGTGAGTTTGAGTGTAATCTTCTAACCCATAAAATGGCTGCGAAATACAGCCTTGTCTGCAATCATTTACGCACTCCTCCTGTCTCTCAGTGGTGTGGGCTTCAGCTTCCTGTTCTCCTGGGTGCTCATGGGAGTGATAACAGCTCTGTTCTTGGCAGGTGGGAATTTAGAAAAGCTTGTGTGTGAACCCTTTCAAACCCGACAGCTGTTTAAGGTAAGAGAACACTGCTTCAGATGTTTTTATATGAAAGTATTAGTATGATCTTTAGATCATCTCAAATCATGCTGGAGAAAATTATCATAGAGCTTTGCAGAAAATTGTAAATGTATCATTTATGCAGATCAGGTGCTGCTATCATCACAACAAAAGAATGAGAAACCAAATACTAAGACATTCTAAAATTCAACAATTCTCCCATTTGAAAAAATGAAATATTATATTAGTAATAATAATATTTTATTTATATATATATGTATATATACTGTATATGTGACGGGCGAGAATGAACACACGACAACGAGAGCTGAAAATAAAGCCCCTGAGGGTGGCTTTATTAACAAGTAAGGTGCTCAACAGAGGTGCAGAGGGTTGAGTGGTGAGGACTCACCGGGAAGGTTCCAGTCCTTAGTGCTGCTGTGAGGTAGACTTGGGGGAATAAACTCAGGCAGAGCAGTCACAGACTGGTTTCTAGAGTGAAAAGGAGAGAACAGGTTAGATCTCAGCCCCATTCTTACCCCCCAGGGTGCCTCGCATGGCTTCTCTGGCCGCGGGCTAATGATCTCCAGCTGGGGCCAATCAGCCGGGGATGAGGGCGTTGAGGTGCTCCTCGCTGATCTGAACTCGGGATGCTCGTCACACACACACATATATATATTATAATTAAGCATTTTTATTAGTGTGCTCAGACTTATAAATAAAATAAATTCACCAAATAATACAAGTTAAAAGCCTTCTTGTCCCATTCATTGTAATCTTATTGTGTTTAGGTGATAGATACACCCAACTTGGTCAACTCTGCTTGGAGAAACTTCATTCCAGGATACCTTTACAATGATCCTGAGATGGACCTCACAGCGTATTCTCTCTACAGGTAGTCTTGTACCCCATACCTAACTTTCTTAAGCACTTTTGCAAAGCTGTCCTTCAGCAGTCCAGCAGATGGCAGCAGAGAATGAAATGTCTTAACTGAAAATGTTTTTCTCTAATCTTTTGCAGTAATTGTAAGGACAACAGAGGAATTTACTCAGCTCTTCGTCTGGATAAGATCTTCAACATCTCTGCCTTCTTTAACACCAGTGTTGTGAGTGGATGAAGGCAATCATAAACAACAAAAGAGCAACAATATGCAACTAAATTCACAATGACATCTGATTCCAGGAGCCTGTTCCATAAAACAAGTTTACCAAATAAGCCAGGTTTATTTCAGTTAGTCTGACTTACTATTACTATGACTTACTGTCATTTGATTTGGTTTAAAATATGTCAGACTAATTAAAACAAGCCTGGCTTATTTGGTAAACTTGTTTTATGGAACAGGCCCCAGGACAAGTACAAACTCTGGCCTCCTTTCTACTAATTATTGAGGTTAAGTTTCTGGGGTAATAGATTAGTAATTGTGGTCATCACAGATGTGTGGATTGTGTCTTGAAGGAAATGCACACCGTTCACTGTTTGTTGAGTAACTCTAAAAAAATTATTTTTTAAATAAATGAATGGTATGTTTTTCCAATCCAGTGTTGTTTTTCCTCTCTGTTCTTTGGAACTAGCAAAACATTTCATGCATAACCACTAAAACAAATTTTATATAGAGCATCTATAAATTCCTTCACTACAGCAGAACGATTTTTGTTTTTTATTTGAAAGCCTTCAAACCAGCATTCTTTATCCAGTGTCACTTAGGATCCAAAAGTCTGAGACCACATTAAATGGAACATTCTAGGATTTTTATGAAACGTAAAAGAAAATAATGTGATCTGCTTTGTACAGATGAACAGATGTTTGTGCTCTCAATGTAGATTTATGTAGGTAATGTATGTGTATTCTTTATGTTTGTCTTTTTATTTTATATATATGTATATAAATATACAAAATAAAAATAAGGTTAATTAATGAAATAAAAACCACTTCAAATATCTGTTTTGGTAACAAAGTTACTAATGGTCCGACTGATCAGACTGTATGTTCTAGAAAATGTCTTCATAACAGAGCCATACATATTTCCTAGACTTGTGTCAGAAAGAGTCTCTTTTCTTTCTGCAGTACTCCAAGGATGTGTCGAGGAAGTTTGAAGGGATGAAGGTGGACCTGCGTAGCATCATTCTTCTGGAGTCGGAAGGCAAGGAGAATCTCATCAGCTTCACTGAAACTGGCATTAATGAGATTAACTTTGCTGCCTATTTAGAGGAGGTACATACTTACATGGACACATGTCGATTAAAACATTTAAACCGTAGGCTTTGCAACCATATCCTGTGGTTTCTCATGTGTTTCTGCTCATCTATTCAGGTTAATAAAGGAGTGACTCGCATTGATCTAGCTGATTTCGCTAGTCAACTTGATGCTCAAGCTGATCAGCTGGTAAGATTTATAAGATTTCATGAGAATTCAGGGTCATGGTTAGTACCCGTGTGAGCTTTTCTAGGGCTTATTTTCTCTCTTTTGCAGTCTAAAGGGACTTTGCAGACGTCGTTGAAGGGACACGCTCATACTATAAGGCAGATTCACATTCATCAAGTCATCCCACTGGAAAAATCCATGGTATTCTATCTCTGTCTCACTGATGCTGATAATTTGATTACGTTTTATCCATGAATGGTTCTGTTGAATCTTTTCTTATCTATAAATTGTACTGATTGCAACTGAAAACTTGAAAACGTCTGAAAGATTTATTTTCGTAATCTGACTGATTTTCAACAATCTCTTTTTTTTTTCTTTTTTTTTTTCTTTAACACATACAACTTGATTTATTGCTTCCAAGAAATATGTGAAAGCAAGGGTAAGCCTACCAGTAACAGCTGCATAACCTACAAGTTATTCTGTGATAACATCATGAAAAAAACAGCAGCTTCATCCTATCTTTGTCCTATTGACGTTTTAGTAAACTTCCAACTGTGCAAATTTGAATATTTATAGATTCAAATATTTCTGTCTCTCTGGAGCAGGCTTCATCAAATCATACCCTGGAGGTCCAATGCACTGCAGAGTTTAGCTCCAACCCTGATAAAACATTTTTTTTTTTAAAACTCACCTACCTGTGAGTTTCTTATGATCCTTATTCACTGATTAACATGCTCAGGTGAGTTTGATTAGGGCTAGATCCAAACTCTGTAGTGCATTGGACCTCCAGCGTAAGATTTGATGAAGCCTGATCTAGAGGCATTAAACAGAAAACTTTTTTTTTTGCATTTGGAAGACTAGAACCTTTTACCAGTGCAGCTTTACCGGTTAAATGTGATCTGGATGAGATGTGAATTATAAAGTTCATCAAATGACCCCACTGTATGCCAAATGCATCATATACTGCAACAGTTTTGTATCACATTCTATATATATTTGTGACATAATGTGCATGTGATGCATGTAATGCAACTATCGGGTTGCATGGAATTTCGTCACCCTTCGGATTCCCTCAAACTGTCATCTTATGTTTCCAAAATGGTCATTTACAGTTTTTGTACCTTTTTATAAGCATTTCAGATTCAAAATGATTTGGGCATGACTCATACTTCCCATGCATCTATTATTTTTCTCATTAAAGAGCACACTTAATCAGAGCATCAGACTTCTGGAGAGGACGTCCTCAGACCTATCAGTAAGTTGTTCATTTTAAAATCAAGCTCAGATTAAAAATATCATAATAGATGCATTTCAGAACTAATGCAGTAAACACATTGGTTTTTAGGTCAAAGTTAGAGACGTGCTAGCAGCCGTTGATGCCGCCCAGTACCTAATTTCCCAAAATGCAACATTTGTGATCAATCAGGTAATGTGAAAGAAAAAAAAACATGTCTCTGTGATTGGTGTTTGGTTTAATGTAATGATGGTTAATATATACTCAAACAGGAAACCGAGAAATACAAGCAGAATATTATTGGCTATTTCAAGCAGTATATCGACTGGATCAGAACATCTGTGAGTATTTTTAATTGTGTTGTTAATGTTAGATTGGTGGTGATTGGTCAGTGCTTCTGCATTGTTTTGGCTTGAAACCCTATTGTTTTGATGCTTCTTTGTAGCTGGCGCTGGAGGTCGCTACCTGTAAACCACTCAGCAACATTGTGGACACGGCCGAGATCCTGGGCTGCAGTTTCCTGCTGGATTCAATGGTAACTGGAAATTAGAACTGGAAGTTTAATTGTTTTCATCATTTACTCCCGCTCATGTCCTTCAATCCCATTACAGTTTGACATCCATGAAAAAAAGGAGTGGACGGTGATTTATATTGCCAATGCTTAAAAGAGTACAAAAGACATTAATAAAAACAGTATATAAGAAAACCAAATTACTTCACTATATATTGCAAGTACTCTGAAGCATTTTGTTAATAGAAATGTTTTTTGGAGAGCTGTTTTTACTGTATTTTGATCAAATAAACGCAGCCTTTGTGAGCTGGAGACTTTTTTCACAAACCCTAAAACATATGATAGACACCAAACAATTAAATGGTTTTATCAATAGGCAACTTAGGACTTAAAATATGAAGTGCAGTTTTATTATAAGAGTTTAAAGGGTTGATAGTGTTTCTTGAAAACGAACACCCACGCACTGCTGCGCTTTTGCATGTGTGTGGTCAAAGCCCCTTGGATAGCCATGAGGAAGGAAGGAGGTGCCAGCTTTTATCTGAAAGTATAGGCAAGTGTGTGTGGGATTTGAAAGGGGTCAGAGTGTTTGAACCAGTCACACAAATCCATGCGCAAACTGTGAATAGGGCCCTGTTTTTTTTTTTACGCTTTCCTCTGTACGCCACTGCACATGTGTTGTTTACCTTCTCCAAAGGTTTTTTTATATATATTGCTCATTTTTGGGTACAGATTTGCCCCAAAAATTCCTCATGGGGTCCAAAAGAATGCCCAAACTGTACTTGTAGGGAATACCAGGGCACAAACTGTTGTACAGCATAAACAAATAAGGGCAGGATGCATTCATGCTGCTAACTACCTGTAGTAATTAGTGGTGATCTGCTCTTTCCACAGACACCCACAGATTGACCCCACTATATATTTCTGCACCAGGAAAAACATCAAGTTAAAGTTGAAGTGTTTCACCTTCATTTTTATTTTAAATTGGTACAAATTCATTTCTAGTTTATGTATATAGCACTTTTCACAATACATTGTTTCAAAGCTGCTTTACAGAAAAAAACCTTGTTACAGTTAGGAGAGATCCTGAGATGAGCGTATCAAAGTAATGCCCAGCTATACAGTACAATAATGTCATAAAATAAGGACATAAGGTCTTGTATGTTAATCCAAAGCTTTGTAAGTCACAGGCAGAATCCTTAAACATAGACCTATTTGTTAAACAATTCTCAACATTTTTGTCCCCATGCCTGGACATGTTGCATCCAATCATGCCACAGCCGTATCACCCTGTAGCCCAAGCCTGGTTGCCCACTGAAGCTAAGCAGGGTTGAACCTGGATAGAAGACCTCCTGGGAAAACTAGGTTGCTGTTGGTAGAGGTGTTAGAGAGGCAAGCAGGGGGTGCTCTGTGTTGGTCCTAATGCCCCAGTATAGTGACGGGGACACTATACTGTCAAAAGAGGGCCGTCTTTTGGATGAGACATTAAACTGAGATTCTGACTCTCTGTGGTCATTAAAAATCCCATGACACTCATCGTAAAGAGTAGGGGTGTAACCCTGGTGTCCTGGCCATTGCCTATCATGGCCTCCCATCTCATCTCTCTCTCCTCTCCACCTGGCGCCGTTGTCTGGTGGCTGCCATCGCATCATCCAGGTGGATGCTGCACACTGGTGGTGATTGAGGAGAGACCCCCAACCCCACATGATTGTAAAGCGCTTTGGGTGTATGGCAATACACAGTAAAGCGCTATATAAATGTGTCATTCATTCACCCACCCACTATGTTAGACTGTGAACACTCCTATATATAGAAAACGTTTGAAAAATCTTCTTGTCAGAACAAATAAATGCATGGAGAGTATATGGATCAAACGTGTCATTTATGGTTAAGCAGAGTGCAGTTTTGGTTGGCTTTCATCTCATGTTTATTTGTTGCAGAACACATTCTGGTTTGGATTGGGCTGTTCTACACTGTTTCTGCTCCCTAGCATTATCCTATCAGTCAAGCTTTCCAAGTTCTACCGCAGAATGGACACAGAGGATGTCTATGATGAGTAAGTATCCCAAGTGCACCAAATGTGTGATTGCTGTTTAGCACCCCAATGATCACAGTTCTATAAACAAAGTTCTGCTTCTGAGTTTAGAGTAGTAATATACATGGTAATGTTTCGGCGTCTTGGCAGAATAGATCTGCTACACTGCTGCTGTGGGCATGTAAGAAATACTGCGGCTCCACATACAGTATATCATATACATTATGAAATAACCCTTCATATATAGCATAAATGAGATCTCCCCATAGCAGATCTATGCTGGGGGAGGTAGAGGGATTCTGATGCTCGCTGTATTTGAGGGTCAAGCAAGCATTCAAATTGGCTGCTGATACAAAAATAGATCAATCAGCTGCGCAGTGTGAGTAATGATGTAATTATATCAGATTGAGTTAGAACCGCCCTCATCTAGGATTTCATGACAGAGCTTTGGATTTAATATTGTTTTACACAAAAATAACAAAACAAAACTAAATTACATGACTAGACATAACTGTTATGAATAATATGAAAGTGCAAATGTCTCATTCTTTTCTTTCTTCTACCCTAAGTAGTTAATAAACCTTTTTCTCTCTCTCTGTGCTCTTTTCTGTTTCTTTTCTATGTTTTTTCTAGTTCCTCTGTCTCAGGGACTTGGCATTTCACGTTATGATAACCATTCTTGCTATTTCCATCTTTCTTCATCCTCCGTCTTTCTGTCCAGCACTTTGCACTTTATGAAAGTTACATGTATATATTGTACAAAAAGTGTTTTGTTTTCAGCATTCTTTTTCAAGCATTCATGCGTTTACAGTCAAGAATCATTGCGATTGACAAGTCACCAAGTGTCTTGACCAGAGACTTCCATTTTGACATCCACGGGATGTCTCTGTACACCTCTACAGTGCATCTCTGTAACATTTTTGCTTGTCTTGTATCCTTTTAGCATTGAGACAATTCCCATGAAAACGTAAGATGTTTTTTTCCCCTCATCCTTTTGCTGTCGACTGCTAAAACGACATCCCTTTCCAGTTTTGTACATACAACTTTCTGCTTAATGGTGCTGGTTTAAGCTCTAAGCCTTGGAATGCTTTTCCGGTGAAGGGCGCTGCTTGTGTGTTGGTGTGTTATCTTTGAAGCTCCCTTGTTTAACACGAAGGGCTGTTAAAACAGAGACCTTAAGAGCACACCTTAAAACTCTTGCTGTACATTTTACAAGAGACAATTTATACCATTTCATACTCTAGCGCATAGATTTTTCAGGAACGCTTTAAATCGAAGCTTGTTCGTAGTCGCATGCCATTTCTCTCATGTCACATCATGTTTTGTTTGATTTTTGTCTATGTAATGTTTTATTTCAGTATGGAAATTGGTATTAATGGTTATTATAATGAACATTTAGAAGGTATCCAAAATCCTGTAATGGCAAGGTAATCAAAAATATATCCCCATATACCCTGCGTGTGTTACTCTAATAAAATGCATGCATTGGGGAAACAGATCGATTGAGGTGATAATGAGGTGTCAGCTCATTGCATGCACAGTTTGAAATTGCCCTTTGCACAAACAAGCAACCTGGGAGTCTGATTCTTTTTCTTTTTTTTCATTGTTAAACTAGTGTTTGCATGCTGGCTAACTCAGCAGTAGTAATGCGTAATTTGTGTTTTGCACTCTTCTCTTGCATGATATTTGAATTTATATTAACACTACATGCATTACATATTGCAGAATTTATTGCCCTTTTGTGAATTTATTACAATTTTTGTCTACTTGCATGACTCTTGAAATCGCACTGGGCTGCTATGGCTGTGAATGATCTTTCTCTCTAACTCATCACTAATGGCATGTGTTTCACACAGAGGCCGGGATGTTGGGCTGGAATGACACAAAGCTTGTATACATACAAATCATTCGAAGGTTTGGAGTCGATGAGAATTTTTATGATTTTGAAAGAAGCATTTAATTGATTAAGAATATGTTCAAAACTGTCATGCTATGGAATGTTATTACCATTTAAAATAGGTGTTTTCCATTAACATATATTTTTAAAAAGTGATTTATTTTTGGGTTGGCAAAGCTACATTTCCAGCATCATTACTTCATTCTTCAGTCGCATGTGATGCTTCATAAATCATTCTAATATGCTGATTTGCTGCTCAAGAAACGTAATTGTTGAAAGCTGTTGTGTTGCTGTGAAAGCTGGGATGCATCATTTTTCAAGACCTTTTAATAAAAAAGCATGCATTTAAAATATAAGCCTTTTGTAATATTATTTAAAAGAAAAAAGTCTTGCTGACCCTAAACTTTCGAATGTTAGTCAATGTATTAGCCTAGATGTTAGAAGTTTAATATGCTTAATATGTCTTATCACTTTTCACATTTTTAAGTGTAGAATTGCTTGATTAGAAAAATTAAATAGAAAATTAAAATATTGGTACTAGGAAGTTTACTCAGAGTTTCTAATTGGCTGATTGACTCATTTTTGAGCCTGCAGTGCTTGTAATGTCATTTCTGTCAGGTGGTAGGACATAATGGAGGCGTACCAAATAAAAAACCTTACAGCACTTTTAATTATTAGCATTTGAGCTATATGTGTCATTTTGAAAGCCCCGTCCTGCTTTTCTATTGATGGGTTAAAGATGGGTGGAAAGCTGAAGGAGGCATCTCTGGTGTGTGTGTGTGTGTGAGTGTATTTTAAGTACACTCTAGGCCTAACGGTTTTTCCCTTTGTGCCTCAAGCATCCCTACCTATGACACTATGACTCGATTCCCACGGGCCTCTGCGCCTCCGCGCCACGCTGACTGGTGACTCTAAGGAGGATGGGCTGTCTTGTAAGAAAGGTACTGAAAGCTGCAGATGAGAGCAGATGGACTTCTTCCTCATGTCCAAATTGGTTACATTATTTGATTGTCGCCTAACCTTTTCTCTCTTGCCTGTGTATCCTCTATTGGCATGGACTTATTGCATATTGATAATTGTGCAGTTCATACATATTTCTCTTTCATCTTTTTTTTCTGTCTTTACACCAACAGCATGTTTAGTTTTGCTTCCCATCTTCTGAAGCTTTCTGCCTGGATAACCGCTGACATTTCTGCAAAGCTTTGTGTGAATTGTGTTTTTTAGGGTCCATCACTAACCACTCGCCCATATCATTGTGATCCACCGATGTTTGACTTCAAACATTCCTGACAGCTCTGCAAACAGATAGATGCCAGCACTCACTGTGTGTTTTGTTTCTTTACCTTGGTCTAAAATCTCATCTCCCCTCTCACGTCTCATGTGCACCAGTTCATTCGTGTCAGTCTTTGCCATTTATCATTCATTCTTCAACTGCACAGCTGGTGTAATTTTGCAATATTTGTTTTTTTTTTCTCATGCAGTGATATTGGAAACTGGAATTAAACCTTTGTGGAATGTAAGTTGTTTAAATTGGCCTTGTTTTACATTAATCCAGTGCTTCTCAGCCTTTTTGACCCAAAGGGTCCTGTTGTGTGCGATTTACCGGAAAAAGAAAATTATATGGGTTTTTTCACAGTTTCTACCTGGTAAGGTATTTTAGAGCTAGAAAATTGTATATTCATTAAGTTTTTAATATTTCACATGACTATTCTAGGTCTGGGTTATAGGTCACTTAAAGTAGCCTAGTTGAATAAAACATAAATAAAATAAAATGTTTTAAATGTGGTATATATATATATATATATAACCTATTTTGATATATAACCTAATGTTGCCAAGACAACATTTTATTTTGTTAAATAAAAAATAAAAAAGCTTAAGACAAAACTAATTTTAAAATAAGAAAAAATAGACAAAGAAATAATCATTCAAAATATTAATAAACTATAAACCCTTTTTTTTTAAGGTTAATGAAACCTAATTTTTTTAATAGGTTATTTTAAATCATCTTGAGGCCTGGTTGAGAACCACTAAACAGAATAAAAAAAACTCATAAAAGCGTGGTATGCATGGTACAAAACTAATTTCATCTCACTGTGAATTCATTCCTTACCACAGATTATCTCCGTCAACTGCAGGCTCAGCTCTTAAGAAAAGGAAACTCATGTACTTGAAGCTGGGACCTGTTGTCCATGTTCCCATCACATCAAGATGACTTCTATCGAATTGTTGTTTTGACCATTTTGCACCCTTGTGATTATAATACTGTCTTATGGACTGTCCTCTCAACAAGCTATTCTCTGATGTCACATCCTGTCATAGTCAGGGAGGCTTCACAGTATTTGGCTTTTCTAACTACTACATGTGTCTTTGTTTACAGTCACTGATAAATCCACTTTTTTCCTTTTTATAGTGCTTTTTAACATTGTGGAGAATTCAACATATCGCAGAGTCTTGTCCACTGAGAGGCCAAATGGGTTTTTATCGAAACAGATCAAGCCAGCCACCCATGAGCCACAAATATTACACATAAACAAAGATGTGTAGGTGTTCGTAAACATGCTAAGTGCTAACTAGTGCTAATTCAGTACAGATAGATGTTGTCAAGCCATTTCAAGAGTGAATGCATTGTTGCCTTTTCAGATTTTTAGCTAGTGGTACGTTAGCCACAAGTCTCACGAGCAGGTCTTAGATTAGTTTTACCTAGTTATTGAAGCTGAGATTGCCAAACCACATTTGATACTGAACTGTGGTTAGCAGTTGTGCTCACTTTTGTACTGAAAATATAAGATATGATGCATCTGGATTTAGTAACACCCCTTAAAGATCTTGCTAGATTTACGTACTTTAGCTTTGCTGAATATATCAGGTACTAATGATATTTCAGTTCCTAATTTTGCTGACTTGTACTTACAACAGTTGTTCTCCAACACATTGTTGGATTACTGTAAACTACTGATTATTGCTGTGTGACACCAAATCTTGTTTCATCTTAGGTCTCAGGTTTTAGGGCTTTTCGTTTACTTGATATAACAATATTTGTGGACATGCATCTGTCGATATGTGAACTTACTGTCAACTTTAAAGCGAGTGAATGTACCTCAGAGAGACATTTGCTTGTAGAAGAGCAAGAGAAGACCACAAAGCCCATTTACAACGACTTTTACGGAGCCTATTTAACGCTGTCATACTCATCGACAATTACGCCACCAAATATTTCAACTGTTTCATGTTAGAGACATTATGTCAGGTGCTACATATTTTTGCTCAGATCCTTCACTCATTGTGCATGTGACAGTGTTATCAGGGCCTCAGGTAAAATGTTGAACTTGATTTATACCCAGAAAGGTCCCGTCACCTCACAGTCTCACTGTTTTTGCCATACCACACGTAGCATGCGCATACTTGGTGTTCAAGCTTGCTCGAAGATGTTTTGTTGTGGTGGGCCTGGTTGTCAGTGCCGTTGGTTTTCAAGTCCATGTGGTTAGGCTGGCTAAAAATGTAAAATATTGTGAATAAAATTTCAGATGGAAAACAAATGTTCTGGTGTTGTAAATTCCCAATTCAAGCGCTTTTCATAGCATTCAAACTGAGTTTACAAGAATAAAGGGAGGGATTATAAAAAATAAAAATATTTGTACACAGGACATAGCTTACAAAACCTACAATGTCATGGTATAGAATCTGCATAGAACAGAGGATTGTTAACTGCATCAAAAGTTACACAACAAATGGGAAATTTCAAATATCTTGGACGCTTTTGGACCCAAAGCTCCAAGAGTAAATTACTTTTACCTATGATAACTGTTTCTCTTTAAAGCAGGATGCATATAATTCATTATATCATTCCTTTATGCTGTTGGTATTACATTTAAAACTATTACTTTTTAAACTATATC
Source organism: Enteromius treurensis (assembly GCA_032275025.1). Classification (NCBI taxonomy): domain Eukaryota; kingdom Metazoa; phylum Chordata; class Actinopteri; order Cypriniformes; family Cyprinidae; genus Enteromius; species Enteromius treurensis. Next base: position 4,964,096 of record JAUCMU010000021.1, on the reverse strand, counting down.
TTATATAAAAGTGTATAGTTACTGGCATTATCAGAGTATAATCTTTGTGCAGAATTGTCAAAATACTTTATTTTGCATTAAAGTTAATACTGTATGTATGTGAAACATTTCAAATTAAAATTAGAATTTATCTAAAAATTACCTTTTGTACTATTTATTGTAAGGTACAAAGGAAAAATGGATTCCAATAGTTCAGTGACAGAAACAGGTCACAGTTTATCATATTTAAACAAACATGACTGTTTTGTACCAACATGTTACTTCAGGTTGGCATACACTCTATGCCCTAAAGAACCTTTTAGAGAACGCTAGAGAGTCTGAAATACATTTTAAAAATCTAAAGACATTTTTTGTGGAATGGAAAGGTTCCATTGACATTTAGGTTCTTTATGGAACCTACAAAATCAAACAAAAAGGAACCCTTATTTTTAAGACTGTTTGTCGCACAAGGAAGTCCACTAAACTATCGGTTCTTTTTTAAGTACTCACATAACCAAAGATTAAGATTTCTTGGAGGGCATGGACAGATAGTTTCCCAACTTCATAAGCACAAACACAAAACGTGACTAGAACATTAATATAGCTGCGGTGTACTGTGAATTAAACAAACAATGCCAAAAAAGTTCCAGAATTGAAAGTGTAACGAGGCGCTCTCCGTTCCACTTACTGTGTCTAAACATTTCCTCAATTGGTTACATATGTGTCCTTGCTTCTTATTGACAGTCACCAGATGGCAAAGTAAACAATACACTCCCTAGGCAAAAAGCCAACTTGTGTTGCAACCTCAAAGTAGCCTTCTTGTGACCAAAGCCTTTAAATAGTGGAGTCAGAAATCTCTCCAAGGCAGCGCCTCACAACATGTGGACAAGCACGCTCCTGCTTACATGCTGCCTCTGGGCAGCTTTCGTCCAGAGCCAGGATCACGACGACATCGAGCCAGAACAAAGGAGAAACGTTTGGGAAGACATCGTCGAGTTTCGTACCAAAGGCACCAGTGATGAATGCACCATGAGCGTGGCAGGACAAAGCGATCTGACAAAGCTCCGCATCACTTGCCTGGGCGTGGAGCGCTCTTACTGGTGCGAGTACCAGGGCAAGCCTCAGGTCTGCATCTCTTACAGAAACAACCAAGTGCATTACTTCAGGCAGATTATGTGGAATCTCCGCAAGCTGCAGAATGCTTGCCAGGGCCAGCACGTCTATAAACCTCAGATGTGCAAGAGAGCATCAGACGAAGCCCAGATGGTCTTCACAAGCTCTTCCTCATCACATGCCAGGCCAATGGACAGTCCCTACAGACCAGCTCCTGACAGACCCGTGCAGAGACCACAACAGAGACGACGACAGCAGAGGCCAAAGCCTACTAGACCACAAATATTAAGAACCCAACCAGCCAGAGCTTCTCAAGACAACCCAAAACAACCTAAAGCTGTCAAATCCATCATACAGAGAATTATTACACCCAAACCTACTGTGCCACAACCAACTACCCCGGTACCCTTAAGTGAGGCCAAGAAACTTGCCCAGGACTACTGCTGGCGCTCATTTCAGGGAGTGTGTTCTTTTTTCATAGGGTGGTTCAGAAACTAAGAAAAAGGTAGGATTTTTGAAATGACCAAAAACATTTACCAACATCCACCTTATTCTAATGTAGGAGTGTGTGGTACATTTGTTAATTGAGTGTGCAAGGCCTTGTTTTACCTGTCCAAAAACAGGTTGCTTGATGACTGGTTTTGATCTTATTATCTTAATTCATTTTCATAATCCTAAATATTCAAATATTTTTCCTGCACTTTATTATTCTTTTAGTTATTTACCTAATGAAATTAAGTCTTGCACATTCAAAGAAAATAACTTACTTCCTCCTTGCAATATAATGTACATTTGAAAATATGTATGTATAAGTGTATATATAAGTTCTCAATATGAAACCTGTGTCTCTTCTCTTTATAGCACTGCAGTCAATCACAGTCCTCCAGACAACAAACCCCATTCAAGAGGACTCCAAATGTCTAACAGCATGCAGGTTTTGAGTTGACATTGAGAAATGGAGGTGTAAACCCTATTACAACTGACGGGACTTTTGGAACACCATTGATATATTCTTACGTATTGCAAATGTACAGACACTAATGTTATCGGAATTGACAAGATTACACTGCTATCATTGAATTTAGATGTTCAGCGTAATGCTGGCATGTTTTGTTCTCCGTCTGTAAACTATATGATGAGGAACTTCATGTGTACTGAATACTATATGTGACCCTGGACCACAAAACCAGTCTTAAGTCGCTGGGGTATATTTTTTTTGGCCAACAATCCTTAGGATAGTAAGTAAAGATCATGCTCCATGAAGATATTTAGTCAATTTCTTACTGTAAACATATGAAAACTTAATTTTTGATTAGTAATATGCATTGATTAGATCTTCATGTGAGAACTTTAAAGGTGATACAAATAGGCGTATCTCGGTCAAATATTGCCCTATCCTAACAAATCATACATCAATGGGAAGCTTATTTATTCAGCTTTCAGATCATGTATAAATCTCAATCTCAACTGGTTTTGTTGTCCAGGGTCACATATCAGAATTTGCTACTAGAGTCAGCTAAATTAGGCAATGAAGGCACAAACAAGCTTTTTGTACAGATGTTTGTGTACACTGAATGGCATAGCTGACCTCCTCCTTGGTCTCGCTGTTTTCTCTCTCACGAGGTTCCTGTTTGATATGCGTTGCCATGGCAAAGGCTGCACGATCATGGCTGTCAGCCAGGTTGATGACGTTGGTGATGGAGGGAAGCATGGATCCCTGGCAGCTGGTGCCAATGGTGGTGTTCCTCTCACAGACCGCCAGCAGCAGCTGTGAAGCAGAGATGACAGAATCATCAAAAACTCTGAACTGCCACGATTCCTAAAACACGCAAGCAAACAGCTGCTCCTTCAGTGAAAATCACAACACTTGGAAGAAAGTATCTAACATTCACACATAAGTGACACCTGCATGAGCCAGCATTGTTTAACAGCTGCCATTTTTAACCTTGCGCATATATAGCTCTGAATGCTTGACACTGGCTGGAAAGCTCCAACAGTGAATATTCTTCTACTCTATCACGGCAGGCTGATTCGCGCACACAGCCGCGCCATGTGTAGGACAGCGTTAATAATTCAAGAGTCAGAGTAGCATTGATTGTGGCTGAGATGGATGGATTGTGACCTGACTTGAGCAGGAGCAGCCAAATACCCGAGCTGTTACATCATGGTGAATGCATTAACACCAAAAGAATAACTATCTAAAATCCAGCTGAAAGGAGGAAAACTGAGATGGTAAAATGATACAGTACGCCTACAACTGCTATACAAGGTGCAATTAGCTTCTATGTAATTTAAACATGTGCATAATTATGAAGTATTATCCACTCTGCACAGAGCTTATAACATCGTTGAATATGTACAATACATTTAATTATTAAAAAAAAAAATCTGTATACATACAGTATAACATGCAATCTCTACACACAAACACATATTTAAACATACATATTTAAATATAATTCATAAATATGTGTATATATTTAAAACTATTATAATATTATTCACATATTATTTATTGTAACACACATTCCAGTTTACATATTATACATTTATTTGTTTACTTCAGATTTTATTTATTTTATGTAATATTACATCCTCATATTTTCTCAATAAAATGTGTATGTACCTCAATGCACTGTTTGATCCAGAAGTGGCTGCCCATGGCCTCCCAGTTCTGCGAGCAGCAAATATACAGAAGCCTCTCATAGACTCGTCGCTTCATTGATGCATCAAACACCTCGAAAAACTTTGCTCTGATCAGCGGCTGGGAGCAGCGTAGCCCTGACAGGAACGCTGGCTCCAGCTTGGATGTGATGTCACTTCCTGAGAGATTCTCATCTCTGAAAAAAAAAAAAATACCAAAGTGCTTTACACAAACGCTGCAAGAATGCTGTAGTGTTTACCTTTTGATACAGCGTGAAATGCAGCGTGACAATAAACATGGTGGGTCTTTAGCAAACAACAGCTATTAAGCACTGCATGTGTTCCGACATAGACACAGCTGCTGATTTCAGCCTATAGGTTCTCACCAGGATGAATTGCTCCTGACACTTGAGAAATGCTCTCTTGCCCAGTGACAATACCTCCTGCCCCTCTGCCGCCAAACACCACCAGCCCCAACTTTAGCAATCAAAAAAGGGCCTACCAGCCACAGTCTTGTTGCTAATGGCAATAGATGGACGGCCAGTGCGGACAGCGGACCCTGTGATTAATCGGCGTAATTACCTGTAGACATAATTAACGATGTCCAGGAACTGGGCATTCAATTCAAGGTCATCAGGAAAGCGCTTCTCAATGTAGGTCATCATTTTCACCAGCAGAATGGACTTCTCTCTTGGATTAGGCACCTAGGAAAGAGAAACGAAGAGAGCGTAAGACAGTAGAAAGGAAGGATAGCTGAGGTGGAGAAGGGGGTAACGGATTGATACAGTCCATTTATCTTTCATCTACCAGGAGAGCTGTGCAGCACCTTTGCTCGGCTCCTTTTTCTCCCTGTCTGCTCTCTCGCCTTTGGCTAACAGAACAGACACCTGGGTTCAGCTGTCCGGGCCACAGCGCACTGAATACACAATGCCTCATTTACAGCAGGATAGGCTTTGAGCTCAAATGTTTTAACACTGCTGTATTCCGAGCCTACAAAAGGCTGGTTTACTATTGTGCGGTTTAGCAAGGCTACAGAAATGGAAAGCAGACAATTACATCTTGCTCAAACATAAAGGCATGAAATATGAACCAGGTTTATTTGTCGATTAACAAAAGAACTGTAAGCACTACAGTGCTATCAAATCATAGTCCTGCTTGTTTCAGGAAACTCGCAGTGGCTTGAGTTTGGGGTGGGATTATACATTGATGCCTGTTAAAAACAACTCAAAAGTCGGTTTGGCAGTGCAGCATTAACACGCTTCAGGTTTACGCTTCACTTTCTTCGGAAATTTGTATTTGATTGAGATTACATTCTTTTAAAATTGACAGCTGATTTTGAACGTTTAGGGAAAAAAAGCACTGAATAAATGTTCTTTTTAAGATGTCTTGTCATACATTTTTTATTACTGAACGCTGTTCCCCGAGGTCAAGTTATAATGACCACTTTCCCCTCTCTCCCTGACCTTGCTGTCGACTGTCATTTTTAACTGATCCATCATTCAATAGTCTCGTTGCAAAGTCCGCATTTCATGGTGAAAGGATCACAAAATAATCTATCCCAAAATATGTCGAAATTAACGGCATTTAAATTTAGTTACCTTAATAAACTTAATTAAAATATAAAAATAAAAAAAAACACAAAAAATCAAGATGTGCATTAAACTGAACTTGTTTAAGTTCTCATCACCCATGAGTCGTTGACGAGTAAATGTCATCATTTCTGCTTAATGTTAACTTTCTGGAACACTTTTAAGTAGGGCTGGGCGATTTAATTATAGATTAATTAATGCGCAGTTTGTCAGTAAAGCCGGTTCTTTGATTAGTGGTAAATCTCAACCAGTTGTTTTTAAAATTAGTGCAATATTGTCTTCAGAATCAGAAGCGTAGTGTATCTGTGTATTAACTGACGCACATTTCAAAAACAGCTGATTGAGATTTAATCTCTGCTTAATATTGAACTGGAAATGATATCCCAGGCATCCGGCCAGAGGAGAACTGGCCCCAACTAAGCCTGCTTTCTCCCAAGGTTTTTTTTTCTTCTCCATTCTCTCTTGGATGGGGTTTTCTTGCCGCTGTCACCTCTGGCTTGCTTAGTTGGTGGCACCTATCGTCGTTTTGATTACAGAGACCGTCTCTGCATTTGATTAATAAACCGTTTAATCTCATCATTATACATTACCATCACTCTGTTCTCCTATTTGATAATGTTCAGTGCTTTGCTACAATCTAGCAATATAAATAATAATAGATTTACCGCTATTGATGAAATGCGCATGAATGAATTGACGGTTAAATCGCCCTGCCCTACTTTTACATATTTTAAGACCAAAGAAAATTCATCATTTTATTTTGACACCTGGGGCCTGCTCCATAAAACAAGTTTACCAAATAAGCCAGGCTTATAGCAGATAGTCTGACTTATTTTAAACCAAATTAACTGGCAATAAGTCTAGCTGAAATAAACCTGGCTTATTTGGTAAACTTGTTTTACGGAACAGGCCCCAGATGTTAACAGAATATTTATTTTGAGGCAGCGGCTTGTGAGATTTCACCTGGTTGGTAGCCATGGTGTTGCCAGAGTTCTTGACCCATTCCTCCACGATCTTCACCACAGCTCGGAGAATCTTTGGGTCAGGAGATTTCTCGATGAGAGAGGTGAGGATGACCTGGATGAAGTTCTTTCTCATTTCCATGTTCATGACTGAAAGCCTCTCCTTTACCAGATCCAGACTAAGCATGACCAACTCGCTCGTCACTACAATCAAACATAGAAGAGGATTACACAACAGCAATACCATTTTCCCTTTCGTTGAGTTTCACAGGCCTGTGATTTTCAAAGTGGAAAAACTACACAGGCTCACACAAACGGCAAAATGTTACAAAAATCTCAAAGGCTACCATTGAACATACATCACAAATTGTAAAAGACAGCTGAGGATATGAACCCTAAAATACCAAATTTTTGAGTTTTAGCATGGAGACCCATAGCAGAAAGGAGAGAGGTTATGAGTTTAGCCTGGCCTCTGAATGGATTTTCTGCTTGATTTGCTCAAGGTAAAATGTGATTGTTCTGATGAGTCAAACCCTTGGGGGAGAATATGTTACAGGCTGATTTCCAGTCCGCCGCTGACTCACGCTGTGAAAGGGTCTTGGGCGACGCTGTCAGGGTGACATTGAGGCCCTCAGACAGCACAGGACAGGCAGGGCCGAAAATGTGCGAATGTGTATGCGTGTGTCTGTTCAATACCATCTCCATGTACCATTTAAAAGCCATAATAGCATCTAGAAGGCACTGAGCAGATGGGATTGTCTAGATTTTATATTCCAGTGGACACAGTGGGAGCTTTTTGACTTCAATCACAGAAGATGTTTCTCAGTATGGATGGATTTGTGGGCCAGTCTCCGAACATTTGATTGGCCCTCCTGCAACACCCAGTGGTCAAATATGAGCAGCACACGCTGAAGTCGAACTGCTCTCTCTCACACTCTGCTCCAAGGTGACAACGTGTCTTTTTGTCTTTCTGCCCACTTTTTAAACTCCTCCATATGACTGCAGACAACAGGATTAAAGCTGTCCCAGTAAGAGCGTATATTTTTCCATCATACTGTCAAAAGCCTAAATTTAAGACAGACTGTCAGTTCTGGGCCAAGAGGAAGAGGACCCGTTCTGTCAGAAGCAGCAATAGATTTTAACCTACCTCAGCTGGCTTCCATATACCATACAAAATAAAGACAAGCTTGAAATCTTTAAAGGCTTAAAAACGGCCTCCTCAAAAGGAAGGAAGTGATGTTAACCAAGTGCAGATGGGATAATGACAGAAAGAGGCCGACGCTAAAGCCCAAGACTGTTTAAATTGAGCATTGCATACTGTACTGAATTAACCTAACATGGTTGCTTCTAGACAGCAACCAATTAGGATCGATTCAGATGATTTAGTGATCCATCGAGTGACATCAACAGAAGAACTGATCTGACCTGTGTGCTGCCTGTTCTGTTTAAATCATAGGGACAAGACTTATTACCCTTGATCCACAGGGTCTGCAGGCGTCATCTCTTATACAATGACACAATATCCTGTTTTTCTTTTCTGCATGTTGGTATTATCATTACTTTAATACATATTATAATTAACATTTAAAATGCATTACAAAAAAACAATAGATTTAGCAGCGAGATGCAGTCAAGGGGCTACACACATTGGAACAAAAAAGAGGCTAAAAGCAAGACAGTGAGCATCACACTAACTAAAGACATTTGGAGACTATTTTAAGTCAAACTATTGAAAACCCATGAATACAATCACTTGTAATGTGACAATTGATTATTACTTTTGATCAATGGGTTTGGCGTCACCACACATCTGGTATAGTCAATGTTGGGTGACAACACGGAATCAATATTTTTAAGCTTTGCAGAGATAAAGCCTCAGATGCAGTCGGCATCATGCCATTAAATCTGTTGATGTGGAAAACGAAAATCGTTTTTGTCGACAAGAAATCCATAACTTCTAATAGTTATGGTTGCCAAAAAACACACACGGTTCTCAATGTACTAAAGTGATATAGCCTTACATCCATTTTAGCACGATCATCATATTTGTTTGCACATTATTTGAGAAGTTTATTAAATTCCTTAATTTTTTGATGGCATAGTCTAAAGATGATCCAACACAATTTTCATGAAAATTTTAGCAAAGTTTCAAAAAAGTACATTTTTATAGAAAATACAAGAGTTCCAGAGGGTTCGATCCAATTATAGAGGTAGAGTTTTCAAATTTGTTATGTATTACTCAGTAATAAAAAATATAGGATTATTCAGACTATCCTATATTTTTGTGCCTAATTTCATAACTTTCCTGCAAGGTTGTGCAGCCATAGTCACAAGAGCAAAAGAAGAATAATAAAATTAATGATGCTTCGACCCTAATAATAATAATTATTCACCATTTCAATTACTTAAGGTGAAATACATTTTTAATGCATCTTTAGAGGGAAAATTTCCTTGACCCAAAAGTCTAAAGAATGGTCACCTGTGCTAGTTTCAGCAGCTCCGGGGTTGGGTTGTGGGCTCAGGTGCTCTCTCACCATCTTCTGCAGGGAGCGCATAAAGACGGAAATGAGGCGGTCGATGTAGCTGGAATTGTTGCTGCAGGCCGACTTCAGGATCATCAGCGTTCCTGGAAGCAAAGAGGAGAGAGAAGCTGGTAACATGACACCCCACTGCCCTCACGACACTGTCAGGGACAGCAAGCGACATGCGCCTGCTAATGACTTTGGGTGCAGCTCCTTTGTCCCTGTAGTTGTATTACAAGGACGTTTCTGGAGAAATCTAACTGAGTAAGGATGGAGACCAAAAAAAAAAAAAAAAGCATGAGTAATGCATTTCTTAGATCACAGCTCTGGGGAGGAAAGATAAATGTAAAAAGTCACCCTCGATGGAGACACATACAGTACATCAGTGGTAAATGTAACTCTAGAGCACTGCCAGAGCGGAATCAGGAGGCATTTATTGACCAATGGTGCCATTTTGGGCTGAAATGAAACACTGGTAACTTTAGAATGTTATCCAGGAGTTTCATCACTTTTTGTTTTCAATTATGAAATATAATTATAAAAAAGTGTTCTTATATGAGATGAGTTAATAAGTCTGCATTTATTTGATACAGTAAAAATAGTAATCTTGTGAAATGTAATGCATGCTTGCAGCTTAGTGGCAAGTATAGAAACATGTCCAGTACATAACTAAAAAAGCCCCTTTTTGAAATCCTTAACATCCGTTCTGAGTTGGGGATCATTTTCCAGAAAAGTTCCCTTAGGTCATGTAGTAGAGCTATTACATCTTCTCACCAAACAATTGAGTTGGGTTAGCGCTGCTGGCTTTCTCGTAGTTTGTGAGGCCTTCATAAATGACCTTCCCTACAGCAGCGTACAAAGACTCCAGCTCCTCATACTTGGAAGCCACCGAGGATGAGCCTAAAGAGAAACCAAAACATTAGAAAAAAAAAAAAAAGGTTTTAATGTACATAATTCCCACAGTTCAATTGATAATCTAGCTCAAATTGAGAGGTTAGTGATTCCAGAACTAGGGCTTTCACATATACTGTCGTTGATAATCACTAGAGTATCTAAAGTTACATATGCACAGATGATCCCAAATAAGGTCTGCAGGTGAAGATATCATCAATCACAGCTTGATCTACTCACTAGGTTCTGTGGGGAAGGTGCTCATAAGTCTAGATAGGAGGGAATGGACTGCCCTCAACACTTTGGTGTTTCCACAGGACATGCAAGCTGCAACGCCACGCTGCAGAGGCTTGAAGTGCGCGAGGATGGCTGGAGGTTGCAGCACTGACAGAAGGAAGCTGAGAATCTCCAGCCCTGTGCATATGTTGGAGAAGTTCGCCTGGTTTGGCTGCTCCTGAAAGAAAAAAAAAAAGAGAAGGATATGCTGAATGATGAGGTACAGAGGAACAAGTTCAAAGGTTTGAGGTTGGCAAGATGTATTTCTGTTTTGGAGAAAAGTCTCTTATGCTCGCAAAGAAGAATACACTGTCACAAGTTCGCATCCCATCTTAAGGACAGATCCCGCCCCTGATCTCTGTCCCACTTTGTCAGTCCTGATCTGTCCTATCCTAACAAAGGCAAAAATGCCAAAAAAATGGAACTTTCTGTGCTACACAAAGTGCTAAAATTAAGTGAAAAAAAAATCTCTTTAGTCTCTTTCTTCAGTCAAGTAACACACAGGCTTGGCCCAATGAGTAAAAATCAGTGCTGATTATGTTTCAGGGGCCACTGAATATTGACAACTAAGGTCTGGCCCCTGAGGACTGAGCCACATTTGCACAAAGCTAAGCTTGTCCCTGCAGCCTGTCCTTTAATCACTGACAAGTCGACACAATGAGATGATAAAAGCCCCTTGGATTTGCAGCCCTGGTCATTAGTTTGTGTAAGAGAGCTGAAAAGAGCACCTCACTTCTTCAACAGGGCTCTGGGGCACGGACGATGAGTGACCTGTGTGTCTGAAAATAAAGACGGAAGATCCAGTAGAGTGGTAATTGTTAGCTTTTCTGTCATTTTAAAATGAGGGCACAAAAGAGACCTCATGTGTCATGTGGGAGTCATCATATGTACAGAACGTCAATTTTCTCAAAGCATTAATTGTTCTGAATACTTCCTTGGAGAACAAGAAAGCACAATCTAATCTTTGGTTGAGCAAAGACAAATTAAAAGCCTGAACAAGCTACAGTCTCCTCTCTGCCATATCAGAGTATTTCAATCACAGGGCTACATGAGTAGAGGGAGCTGCATAACTGTCAGGCCCTGAAAAGAATCGATAGAGTGGTGTGTCCAAACGACAGGAAGCCCATTGCCTGATAACAGGTGGAATGAGAGAGGAAGTGAGACAGGGATGGGAGGTTGCAGAGATAATAGTGCAGGTGGTGGACGCTCACTAACTGAGAGCCGTTCTCTCAGATGACAGCTGAGTTAGTCACACCACTGAACTCCAAATAAAGAAAAATCATTCATAAGCGTCAGGATATCGATTCGGCTGGAATAAAAACTGCTTGGAAAAGCACTGGAAAAAATAAAGAGGGAAGTGAGATGAACAGCATATGGTGATCTTCTCCAAGATCTTCAAGGTTGATGAATGGTTGTTAGTGTGCCTGATTCACACAAACATTTGCATGTTGTAAATTTATTCAATTGGGCTGCGGAAAAACTGGCTAACCAATTCTTGCTGTTGGTCACATGGCCAAAGCCATTGCTGTTACATAAAACAACAACTTGGTAGCGCTCACAAAGTAGTTTATTTAGACTGAGTAATTAGCAGAAGAAGAATCTCAATACATTCACCACCATCCCGCACATAAAAAAACATGTAAACGGTTTGACTTTTTTTCTTCTCTGGGACAAATGGGTGTCAAAATTGTTCTGTATGTAACACTGTGTCAGTCACCAGGGTATTTCTGCTTTTCTAAAAGCTCCACCTACTGTCAGAGAGTGAATTTGTATTTCCATGCATTCCATCTGCTTTATTTTTACACATTAGTCCAGATATTTCTTCATTTCCTTTTTGACAATGAGCCTAGAACTCACTAATCTCATAACCAGCTAATTAATTAATTGTATGAGAATAACAGAAAACAGACCAAAACCCACAAACGTTCAGACTTACCACAGTCATAAGGAGCTTGTCAAACCACTGCAGTTTCAGTTCAGCACGGGGCCACATGTCTGGTCTGAGGGCAGTCTTCATGAGGTTCACACAGCGACGGGACAGCAGTTCACCAGGGGAGCCTGCCACATTAGTGCTATCATTCACCTGCAGACACAGACCGGATTTAGCTTATTTATTTAGTGTAAGATTCACTAAGCACGTATGAGACTTAGTGGGACGTATGTTTATTTGTTTAACACCATGCCAGCTTCTGTGGCTATTTTCCTGGATGGCTACCTGGCAAGCAATGCGGATGAGGAAGTTGACCACAGTATCTGTGTGCAGTTTCTCCACAGGTTTGGTAAGTAGAGCCTCTGTGCCTGGCATCGACTGACTGCGGCCGAAGACCTGCGCATACAAACACAATACAGCCAATGTACTCAAACATGGCACAGTCCATAAGGGTACAGAGCGTAAGAGACTGATTACAGTGGTCACACTCAGGCTGCGGCAAGCGGTTTAAAGTTTCCTCACCGTGCCGACAGCACCAGCTGCAGTGCGAAATCTCTTTACATCTTGTGCCGAGTCAACGGACATTCCTCTCTTCATAGCAGCAGAGGCTCCACTTGTACCCTCACCCACACTCCCTGAATCAGCTTCAGACTCAGGCTGAAAAAAATTAAAAATTCATACACATTCAATTGCCTGGATTGTACAATAAATTTTAACTGCATGAAATGAATCACAGAAGACTGAAAAACAGATTTTCCTGCCAACAAACCTGTTGGTCTTTGATTCTCTGGAGCTCCCATTTGATGACCACCTCGGCTAAGTCAACTGCCAACTTCCTCTGCTCGATAGTCACACTTGGAGTGAATCCCAATCGCTGCATAGCACTGATCATGTGTTGAACCAGGTGATGTCTCACTGGGTAATAAACCTGTAAGCAGGAAAACATACACTCAACCTACCAATCAAACTAATACTTAAGGCTGTGCAATAAAAAATAGAATAATGTGAATACTGGACAATGAATTATATGTAGCATAACTAGTGAGAGTTAGGTGACGTACTCTGAAGTGCTGTACAATGAGGTGAAGTATGTGGACGAGCTGAGGAACTGTGTGGCCCTCCTCTACAATAATCTTGCGAGTCCAGTGTGTGAGCATCTGATGACCATCCTCCATCCGAGCAGGAACTGCAGGTGTGAGAATTGCCATCGCTTGCCGAACAATAGCACGTGCTTCCATAGTATGAGCCTTTAGCAGACTGTGGAAAACCTGCAGAGAACCGATACAGAAACTTTTAACAGCATTTTACAAAAGGAAAAAGTTGACTACTGAAAACTAAACTTTGAACAGCCAAAGCTCAGAGGTTGCTATATGTTCTTTAAAATGCTGCAGTAAGTGAAGTGGGTTTGAGAAATTACATCTGCCCATGGCTAGAAATCGTATTTATTATAAATGTGTCATGTTATTTCTTCAATTTATTCAAAATGAATGAACCCCTAAAGATTTGGTCTGTTGAATACTTTTTAATTCCATCATGGGCTAAGCCAAAAAATTCTAGATAAAAATAAGATTTTTAATTACAGCAATGTATAGTCTCTAATGGTTTTTAAATTACTTAAATAAAGTAAAAAAAGTATTACTTTACCAGTGATTCGATTTTTTTTTAAATATTTTTTTTATAAAGAAATTAATACTTTTGGTCTGCAAAGAAGCATTCAACTTAACAAACTGATATATGTAGAGATATAATTTCTAGATTAGAGAAATATATAAAGATTTATATTAGAAACAAATTCTGTCCATTTGAACTTCGTATTCAAATATTATTAATAAGTTTTCCACAAAAAATATTATGCAGCAAAATTGTTTTCAACATTAGTAATAAGAAGTACCATTTTTAACTGAGCAACAAAAATAAATACCAATAACTGAGAACTGCAATGATTCTTTTTGTAATAACGTGACACTGAAGACTGAAGTAATGGCTGCAGAAATTTTGTCATTAAACAAATCAGAATGTGAAATAATTAAATTGTTCAAACAAAATCAGAAGGAATATATATATATATATATATATATTTATTTATTTTTTTAGCAGCTGAAATTCTGGTGCTTACCTGTAACACAATCTTTTTGTGAATGGCGAACTTGGCGATAATGTGAGCCAGCAAGAGGTGGCCGCTGTACTTGCAGGCTGGATCCACGCAGGTTTTGGGGAGCAGGCAAGGCCAAGCGAAGGTCATGAGACGCCTCAGCTTGCTGTTCCTGCTCTTGTTATTGTCATGGATGTGATGAGGCGCATGCTCTACCAGCAGGGTTGAGAACTGAAGCAAATAGATCCTCAATGAGTCGGCCAGATCTGCTTGCTTCTCAGGGTCAAGAACCTACAATAACAGGAAAAATGTGTTACAAGACACTTAAGCGATGCATTGTTTTAAGGTCTGTGAGGCATATAGCAGACTTCATATAGCACTCCGTTTACACTTGAACAGCCTCCTTTCCTACTGGAGGTATTGAAAACAAACCTGAGGAAACAAACGGGCTGTGATGATCACCAGCAGGGGAGAGACAATCAATTTAAGCGTGAAATAAATGAAGGCCATTAACCTTCATTGCCTTGAAAACAAACTCTATGACCTTTATTGTGGCCTTGACATTTCTGGTAGTGAAATAACAGCCAGAGGTCATCCTAGATGCACTGGGGACTCAATAAATAACTGCTAATGGTGCTACTCGAGAGGGTTACCTTGGTGATGAAGACACTAGTGATGCTCTCAGGGTTGTCACCCTCTGGATTGGGTGGCCCCAACAGTTGCTCGCCTTCCCCTTTCTCAAAGCTGTATAGGAAGGCTGGGTTCAGGATGTGCTGCAATACCTGGAAAGTGGACACAAATAACATGTAAGTTGCATTTATGTACATACATTGAAGATAATAAAGAATTGGGAAGGTGTCTGTTTATCAAACGAGCAGTATTACGATTGTTTGAGAAAAAAAATGTTGCTTGTTTTTCATCTCATAGGTCTTGGACTTTTGAATTAATTTTTTTAATTTAAATTATATAAATATACATATATATATATAAAAAACAATGGTATATAATCATCATCACTCATAATAATAGAAAGACCATCATTATATTACCATCACTGGCAAGTTGTGGTTATGTTTTTAGACGCTCAAAACCCCTAATTCTTTCAATCCCTGACATCCCATACATTATTACGTTACATAATTAGCATTTTTGAACACTAATGGCTTTGTTTCTGCTCTACATTATTAATTTGAAAGAAAAATCAGAGATTAATAAGCATGTCAACCATGTAGAACATGGTAATTTAAGTTATGGGATAATACTAGCTTGGTAAAGACAATAGTCTTTAAGTTATGGGATAATACTAGCTTGGTAAAGACAATAGTCCGACACAATGGTTGTGTTGTTTACTAGCTGAAGTGTGCATCAGCATGTGGATTTATTCAAACATGGGGGCCGTGGGGCTGCAGGTGTTCCTTCATTATCCCTCGTCCTAATGAGCCCCTCTACCGTTTGCATGAGTGATGGATCACAACAAATCCTTTTCTACACGATCCATCACAGCCCAAACCGCTCAGCTCCAGCTGCCTGAAAACATCACCTTAAACGTGTTTTCTGTAAAGAGTGCGCAGCTGCTGAGCTCTCCCGGGGAATGTTTGGGATGCAACGTCGGTTTGGCTGTGAGGGGTGATTTAGCAGAGCAAGAGCAGACTCAGTCATCAAAGCTGTGAAGACTATCTGCCGATACACGACTACCGTTTCTCAATGTCATCGTAGCGGTTGGCAATTTGAGGAGAACCTCCAGTTCATTTTAATAAACTGCCATTAGATCTCTTATTCAAACTTGATGGAATTCTTTTACATGAATGAAAATTATTAGAAAACACGGGATTAATTTTCATTGTTATGCTGATGATACTCAACTATATATCTCAACAAGACCAGATGA
>JAUCMU010000021.1:4909281-4948111 GCA_032275025.1 Enteromius treurensis | reverse complement strand
CATCAGTGTGTCTTTAAATACCACGCCCTGTGTATTGTTCAGTGTCTGTTGTTAACGTTGCATGTGGTTTGTCTGCTTTGCGAAGTTCGCTGCACTTTCCTCTGGTTCCTGTTTTTTCGCTATTAAATGTTCAAGTTTGCCTCAAATCATGCCTCCGTGTTCTCTCTGCTCGCGAGGAAGCGCGAGTCTGATCCAGCCGCAGCATAACAGATATATACAAAAATTTACAGTTTAGATCTACTGAAAATGAAGAATACTGACAAAAATTTAAATACATAATAACAATTGAAAATGGCACACTTGTCTAGGTGGTACCACTTATCTTAGCAGTAATAAGGCTCACTGTAAAAATAAACACTAATGTATGCTATGATAATATAAACTAAAAGGGCTAAAAGTAATAAATGACTAAAATCTATTAAGTTAAACGTTATATTTCACTATTTATGGCTTGAACGTTTCATTAAATCTCCCAATGAATAACTGCATAATGTTATACAAACCTGTGTCAAAATTACTTACTATTGTCCTACATTTTAATGTATTATTTGTTTATGCAATAGAAAATCTCATATCGGGCGTATGTCTAAATATGATTACATAATTTTTCATGTCACAGAATTCACTAATTTCTAGAACTTTTATACAACAACACCGATCTCAACCTTTAACCATATAATGCATCAGTTTTGTTAACTTAGCATTGTTCGTTTCGATGCTATTTATATTTTTGTGAGAGTAGGTATGAGCATAAATGCATACTTTTCAAACTCCAGAAGTGAGCTGACGTTTGAAACGCCCCGGGCAACTCCTGATTAGTCAAATGCCACGATGTTGCCATCTGTGACTTTGATCGATTTCTGCTGATCCATGCACTTACTGTACACAAGCTCACGGAAAGGCACGAGGCCGCTATAATAAATGATCGATTAAGTTACCCAATATAGTTCTTTGCCCGATAAAGGGTTAAAAGCTCCAACCACTGAAATTTGAATTTAAAACTACATTAATATGAAAATGTCTTTGGTATAAAAATAGAAAATTATTTGACATTAGTCCATTAAAACAAGGAGCACACAGACTGCTAAGCCATAGCATGATTCACTTGTTGTATTATGTACTCAGAAATTGTGTTTAAGTCCGTGTATTTTCATCTCCCGGCCGTTATCCGTGTTATTGGTTGAAGTCTTTTAGGAGCAAGATAATCAGATCTACCTGCCTGTGCTAAATTTTCAGACTACGCTCTCACAGACAGCTATAAAAGAGCGCTGTTATTTTTCTCTTCTCCTGGTAATTGAGGAACATGCTTTGGCAGGCTTAGTGGAGCAGGGCACCCAAGGAACACGGACAACACACCCCCACTCGCTGCAAACACATACATTTACAAACTCAGAAAGCCCATCTTCCAACACTCTTTCATGTCAAACGGCAACAGAGCACAGATTCGCACTAGATTTGAGATGTCACAAAAGAGAACGCTCTATTACTGCCTCCTCAACACATGCTCACACACACACTCTGTCTCATACACGAAAGTCTCCATTGACAAAGCAGCGCGATGGCAGTCCCGAAAGCAATGTTCTTCAGGCCAGGTCACGGCACTCTCACACATTCCCATCAATGTTTCATCATGTGCATTTAGTGTTTCTGCATGCTTTTTCCCCTTTTGGTGTTATGTAAAAATAGCTTATGTAATTGGCCACTTACATAATGAAGCTTTATAAATTATATTTATTGATTTCAGTCGCCTAAATAGAGGTGAATTATCTGCTGCAATGCAGATTTTTAATTTTTAAGCACTCTTCTGATAAGGACGCTGCTGTCAGGCTGAGGAACGGCAAGCACAATGCTCAGCTTTGGAATTAGCAACAACAATTTCATCCCTTCTAAACATAGACAGCGATGTTGAGTCATTTACACCGGCATAATGCATCAGCAGCCAGGGAAAATAAAAGCAGGCCTCTTATGTGGGTGGTTTGCAAATAGTTTGCAAGGACAGAATGATGATGAGGAGTTGTGCGTGATCACGGGGCAGTGACCTTAAAGGACGTACCTTAACCCATAGAGCACAGTGCCATCAGGGTGCAGGCGGATCATTCGGTTCTTGACTGTCACTCCGTGAACAAAGGATTTCTTATCGTTGAGGAAGTAGGTGTCGGGCACCCACAGCTGGTCAGCCACTCGATTATCCAAGGTTAGATTCAGAGGGATCTCAGAGTACGACAAGCGTTTGTCTCGCCAGGCCTGCTGGAAATACATGGTGAGGGTGTAGTCCTAAAAAAAAGAGGACAGAAAAGATGAGATCATAAAGGCTCTCTTTATTTGACCCTCTAACTCTAGCACTCTATATTCTAATCCTATTTGTTAAAAAAAAAGAAAAGAAAAAAAAAGCACAAATCACAGTAAGAGTTTGGAAAAATTAATTGTTGAACGAATCGTTTGGGAATCGTTGGACAAATAAGCAGAAACATACATGCATATGATAAGAAAACGAAAGTGTCACTTCATCCTGTTTGGGACTCTCTAAACCAAAACTGAATCTTTCATAACCCATAATAGGGGCACTTTTAAAAAAAACTCACCTTTTTCATCTTTTTGTATTCTATGTATTCGTTTTCTTTTTATTTACTATACAATTATAAAAAGCAAAAAAAAAAAAAAAAAAAAATCCCCAAGCTTCTTTCGTTCTTTTCTATTTGATCTGTTTTCTTTTTATTTATTGTATATATTAAAAAAATGTGTGTGTGTATTTTGTTAAGCTAACTGAGACTAGCACTTGTTCTTTTGTTGACTTTGATTGTAACCTGTGAGTGTTACTTTAAGGAGCACTTTATACTTGATCTAAAAAGTAACATTTAAATTGAATTTTAAAATGTAAATAAAATTAGTCATGTTTATTTCATAATTATTTGTCTTAAGTCACATGATCAAAGTCTCATCAAGCTTATAAATCAAGCAGTACCAAGAACAAATAGGCCCGGTATTACAAACGGGTCTTAGTTCAAGCCAGGACTAGGCATTAGTTAAATTAAGATATTTAAGAAACATTTACAAAAATGCCTTGTAAGAAAAGATTGCAGTTGTTCATCTTAACACAGAACAATGACACTGACGTGTTTTGTGTGTTTCATGTCTGAGTAAGATATTTACATCTGAGACGAGACAGCTCAAACATGCAATTTAGTTTGGGACTAGCTTAAGCCTTGTCTGTGAAAATGGGGGACTGTCACAAGTGAGACGCGAGGAAACATGCGGATCCATTTGCAGACATTTATTAAAAAACGCGAGTCGGAGTTACAGGCAGAGTCAATCAGCGGCAAACGGGGACATCAACGGCAAATAGAATAATCCAAAGTTCTTGGCGTAAGTCAGGCGATCTGCAAACAGTATCAAGAGGGGTGACACGGGAGCGAGAGTCCGGGAACAGGCGAGATCACAACGATATATCCAGTACAGAGGAACACAGGGAACACACGGACTAAAACGGGGAAAACACACGGTACATCCAAACATTGTCGAGCGAGTAACAAAGGACATCCGGGGTATTTATACATGTGATATAAGGCGGAGAAACAATGAAACACCATGAGAACAAACAAGAGGGGCGGAGACATGAACGAGCAAAAAAGACAGCAGACAAGGTAGGCGGAGACATGAGTTAATTGATAATTAGTCCAACGGGTGAAAACAGACATAAAACAGTTTGCTGGAGCTGGAGTGCCATCAGCAGACTGGCATCTCCAGCTGAACATGACAGTAGGCTAGTATAAATGTAATATTTAAATATAATGTCATTTAAATGTACATTAAATTAAGTTTTTTTTCATTGCTTTCTCTGCCTTTAACCTCAACATTTTAGCCTTGTGCCTCAGGTCAGAACAAAGCTTGTTACCTTTGAAAAACTGGGGGGAAAAATCTAAATAATACACCTTTAAGTACTAATAATTTTCCATCATTGAAACAAATTAATAAAATCAGTGAATACAAATCAAACAGTGACAGTCTGCTAGTATTCTTCCTATTTACATGACACCTTAGATATAAACTCGACAACAAACATAAACGACTGTAGTTAAATGATAATCCTTTGTGGATCCAGTGAAACGTACAGTGATTAAATAGTATACACTGATACAGTGCACAGTAAAATAGTAAAAGTAATATGTGATAATAAAAAGTATATAGTACAAGTTGTAGTAATGTAATAAAATACTGCACAACAGTACAATAACACAAGTGATATTGTTGTAAGACAGTCCTCTGTGGCTCTGTCCGACCGTCATCAGCGGGACCCTTCGCCGGAATATTAGTTTCCTACCCGGACTCTTTTCACTGTTGCTCCTCGCGGAAATCCGCCCCGGACTTCGCGCGCCTTATTCCTTTTAAGGCGAACGCCGAGCTTCATTCGGCGCAAAGCTTTGTTGTTTCAAAATCTCTGAGCGTTCTCTCGTGTGGATTATTGGATTGACTTGTATATTTACCTGGACTGTTTACCGACCCCGAATCTCGCCTGATACCCCGACCTTTGCCTGGACTTCCGATTCTGATCTTTGCCTGATACCTCGACCATTGCCTGGACGTTATACTCTGATTATTGCCTGATACCCCGAACTATTGCCTGGACACGGTACTGTTGTTTCTCTGTCTGTTTATACCAGCATTCTCTTGTATTGCTTTCCCATCTGTTGGTTAATAAAAGAGCCGCAAATGGATCTACTGTCTTCTGAGTCATTGCCACATGTACTGTACTTACTAATATAATAACAATAATTTATTCATAATTGCATGCAAGTAACCCCAATCCTAAACCTAACCGTATAGTAAGTACATGTATTTAATTAATATTACTCACTACTTAGATGCGTAATTACATTTGAAAAAAAGACACCGTAAAATAAAGTGTAACTTGTTTTTCTTCTGCTCAATTAAAAGCTCACTGGAAAAGAAGATCATCAAAGAATAATGTGTGTGTTTGTATATATATATATATATATATATATATATATATAAATATATAAATTGGGTAAAAGTCATGATAGAATAACTAGAAAAGAAAAGAAAAGAAAAGTTGTGAAAAAAAGGCTGATTGTTTATTTTCAGATTCAATGATTTTCTAACACCTCACTTTTATTCTTTTTACGTAATTTATTCTTTCATGATCTGATTCTCGATTCAGTGATTTGGTATAGTAGGTCATTGGAGAGGAAGATTATCAGAAAATATTGTCTCATAATTCAAAAAGTGATTTATTATTAACTTAAAATCATTGTGGAACCGAGTGGTTAAACAATGAAGCTCTGAGAATTCAACCTGATCTCACATCAATTCATATATTCTTTAAAAGGTGGCTATTTCATACAAGTCTGTATGACCTCACTTGTAGAAATTTGTATGATTTGTGAAATGTCATATGTATTTAACAAGGTGGCATATTTGTAGGGTTTGCACAGAAATGCACAATTGTACAAATACGAATTACCCACTTTACCCACAAACTATTTTTGAATTGGTTATGAGATAGTATTAGAGAATTCTATAATGGAAGATTTATAGAGTATAAAAGTGTGTCACATTTACTGTTAAATTTTAATTTCTGTCAATTCTGACATTTCAATAGGAATCCATGCATTGTGTAAGAGGTCAAGGATTTCCCCACGCAGATTTCGCAACAGTTTCAATTTGGTGACATGAATTCACTTCACTGACCAACAGATACTGTAGCTGTTTGGTTTAAAGGGTAATTCTGTATGAACTGTTCTTCATACATCACATTTGCTAATGTGAACAACATAACTCCTCAAAGTTCAGCTTGGTCCTTATACAAACCTACTCTTTAGTTTAAGAAAACTTTGACCACGTTTATTATAATTTATGGTATATTTACATCCTTGAAAGCATCAGTGTACATTCCAACACTGACCAGTGCTGTTCTTCGTTGTGTTCCAGTCAGTCAGGTTTGGAACAACATAAGTAAAAGATGACAGAATTGTCATTTTTGGGTGCACTATCCCTTTAAAACAGGCACTGAGACATCACATGGCTGCATTAGATATACTGCACTCAGATCTCCAGAAGAGTGAGGCTATTGTGACCTCCTCCTTTATCTTGTTCTGGCCAATGGCACTGTCACTCACCCGTATGTGTTCTGGGATTACTGAACAGGAGGTCAATGATCAGACACCTCGGCTAATCAAACGTTCTGCCGGATTGTTTACAGTGGAGCTCATAGCTCCATATTCATTTACAGTGTGTGTGTACGTAAGTGTCCTTGGCATAAGTAAGAGTGATTTCATGCATATCTGGTGGGTGCTCGTCCATGAAATCCGGTGGATACCTCCGCTATCCATTACAACTGTCCTGAGAATAAAGCGCACTCTTTTCAGTCTGCTTCCAGCCACGTTATTTAAAGTAATTAACCTTAATTTGCCGAAAAGACAGAAATCTTTATTAGACCGTTGCCACTTAACCAAGACCCCGAGCCCACCGAAGTCCATCTCCCTCAGCTCCAAATGGGGTCTGCATTTAATCAAAATTCATCCATCAGATTTCAGTGTTGAATCATCTTTTAATTGGAAGTTACAATTCTGGTTAATAGTCTTATAATTCACAGGCTCTAATAGTGGCACCGCTGGGAGCCGCTCTATTTTCACTGACTCTACACCTTCACGTGCAGCCCAGGAGAACTTTTCTCCAGCACTGTCTGTCTGCACACCTCCATCCTCCTGCTCATCTACTCACAGAAGTAAAAAAAAAAATATTCACGAATGGCTTGACAAAAAAGGTTGTTTTTCAGTTGCTTGCTTTTATATTTGATGGTAACCCCAACATGGAATGAGGAAAACGCTGTTTGAATGTCTCCTTGCACAGGGGAAATTGACACTTTCTGCATTAATTGTAAATAATATAACAAAAATAGAAATATGTGTGCAAAAAAAATTAAATAAACAATTTAAACAAAATAAAACATATTTTTTTAGTTTGTTTGGGAATATAAGCAATTTGAAACTATTTGATTTATTTTTATTAAAGTTAATTAAATTAAATTAAATATAAAAAAAAGAAAAAAATATATACTAATTAGCTGTGATTAATTTTGTAATTCCACAGAAAATTCATTATTTTAATATGTACTTAAAAAATAGATCTATTTATCTTTTATTTTTTTAATCTATTTATAAATGTGATCTCTGCTTTAGTTCAAAAACATTTTTAAGATCTTGGAAAACATACATACTTTCAGGTGTGTCAGAGTTGTACTATAAATAAAAGTATACTGTTCTTTCACTAGTTCACTATGTTTTGAGCAGTGTAATCGCACACTGGTGGCCTGCAGCATCAGTTCTCTTGTATGGACAAAAAACAAGTTAAGGAAGCTTTTGTTATTTATTTGTCCTTGTCGGTCAAAAGTCGTTCTGATTCCCAACACCTACTCTGTTTCCTTTCAGAGTTATCGCAGTGTGTTTTGTGCTGAAAAACACTAACTGTTTCAGCCATCAGAGAAGTTTGACAAGACAAGAAGTAAAAAAGACAACCGAGTACATGCGTTTCATACATGCAAATTGACCTTGGACCTCTTGAGAGGGCCTGTGTGTTGCTTTGAATCGCCACACAGTGCAAGACAGATTTAAGAATGCAGCAGCTCCACAAAGGATAGTAAAGTCAAGACCAAGTTCAATGTCTGTGGGTCAGAACAGGGGGTTTCTGCATTCACAACACTAGTCATGGGGTCTGTGTAGAGGCTCTTCATGGTGAAAGGGTGAAGAGAGGGCTCTGTCACAGGCCAGCAAAAAAGACTGCGAGCACAATGTGTCAGCCGAGTAACAACATCCTGCTTTTGTCTCTCTCTTGCCTCTTGTTTTGCTCCTTGTGTCTTACTGATTCAATATCGATTGGTTGGGATTCGGCCAGCCACGATTTGGTGTTTCAGAGGACATGCGTTCAAGGCTGGAACTAGCATTCTGTCTATACGTAATTTCGCTCTTTGACTGTTATTTACATTGTTGAACAGTATTTGAAGGCCAGAGAACGAGGCGCAAGGCGCCCAATTCAACCTCTGCATTGTTCGCAGCTCTGGCTGGAGAAAAAAACCCTGACAGGGCTTTTTGCTTCTGTACACTCTGCTAAAAAAGAATGGATGTAGGCATAAGGTTTATAAACTAAGGTGAGTTGGAAGGGAAAAACTGATCAGAACTTTGTCAGTTCCAGTTTTAGATCAGTGCTTCAGTACTTGGATTTTATTTTGGACATCCACACATGGCATGTTTGGAAGTCTTGCCAGAAGAAAGCCTCTTCAACCTAAAAAACCCCCCCAAAAAACATGTCAGCACGGTTTAGGTTTGCAAAGTTGCATCTGAACACACCATAAGTCTCCTAAGGCACCTAAACACCATATCAGCACATACACCTCATACCAAAAGTCACACATGCTGGTGGATGGCTGTTGATTTTGGGCCTGTAGCCACAGGACCTGGGCACCTTACAGTCATTGAGTTGACCCTAAACTCTGTATACTGAAGTATTCTAGAGTCAAATGTAAGGCCATCCGTCTGACAGCTAAAGTTTGGCCAAGATTGGGTCATGCAACAAGACAATGATTTCGCGGACACCAGCAAATCTATAACATTGCGACTGAAAAGAAGAAAATCAAGGTTTTTCGGGATACCCCAATCAAAGTCCATATCTCATTCTGACTGAAATGCTGTGGTAAGAGCTGTGCATAAACAAATGCCCACAAACCTCAATAAACTGGAGCAATGTTACAAAGAAGAGAGGGCCAGAATTCCTCCAGAACAATGTGAGAGACTGATAAAGTCATTAAGAAACATAGAGTGGGTACGTATTCAGACCCCCTTAAATTTTTCATTCTTTGTTATATTGCAGCCATTTGCTAAAATAATTTAAGTAAATTTTTTTCTCTTAATGTACACTAGAGAATGGATATCCGACCCGTGCCCGACGGTACCCGACGGGCCAGGCTGGGTTCAGACAGATAGTTAGAAAGGATGCTCGGGTTCGGGTTGGGCTCGGTCACATCAGCGCGAATGTGCGCCTGTGTTATAACGGCGCTTTTTGCCCCGTGTGCACTGATGCTCTCATCTGTTGACATTTTCGCACGCCTTCCTACAGTTGCTTAATAAAAGCAGGCTTTTCACACAAAAAAGTGCATGTGTCATTAGTATGAGAAAAAAATTGATCGGGCTGGGATCGGGCTCAGACATAAATATCTTAATGCCTTTCGGGGTCGTGTCGGGTTCGGTTACTGCTCTGTTGGACGCGGGCCAGGCTCGGAAAGAAAAATGCGGCCCGATCCGCACTCTTATGTACACACAACACCCCATATTGACAGAAAAAAGTTGTAGAAAGTCAACCATCACTGCAGTCCTCCACCAGTCGGGGCTTTATGGCAGAGTGGCCCAACGGAAGCCCCTCCTCAGTGCAAGACAAATGAAAGCTTGCATAGAGTTTGCTAAAAAAACTCCTGAAGGACTCCAAGATAAGATAAGATAAGATTCTCTGGTCTGATGAGACCAAGATATAACTTTTTGGCCTTAATTCTAAGCGGTATGTGTGGAGAAAACCAGGCCCTGCTCATCACCTGTCCAATACAGTCCCAACAGTGAAGCATGGTGTTGGCAGCATCATGCTGTGGGGGTGTTTTTCAGCTGCAGGGACAGGATGACTGGTTGCAATCGAGGCTAAGAACAGGAATATCCTGAATGAAAACCTTCTCCAGAGTGCTCAGGACTGGGCCGAAGGTTTACCTTCCAACAAGACAATGACCCTAAGCACACAGCTTAAATAAAAAAGGAGAAGCTTCACAACAGTTATGTGACTGTTCTTAAATGGCCCAGCCAGAGCTGAGACTTAAACCCAATTGAGCATCTCTGGAGAGACCTAAAAATGGCTGTCCACCAACGTTTACCATCCAACCTGACAGGAGAGGATCTGTAAGGAGGAATGGCAGAGGATCCCAAATCAAGGTGTGAAAAACTTCTTGCATCTCTCCCAAAAAGGAAGGCTGTATTCGAACAAAAGGGTGCTTCTACTAAATACTGAGCACAGGGTCTGAATACTTAAGACCATGTGATATTTCAGTTTTTCTTTTTTAATAAATCTCAACAATTCTGTGTTTTTCCGTCAATATGGGGTGCTGTGTGAACAGTATTGAGGGGGGAAAATCCACTTAAATGATTTTAGCAAATGGCTGCAATACAACAAAGAGTGAAACATTTAAGGGGGTCTGAATACTTTCTGTACCCACTGTAAACACTATACAGTTTTATACTACTTTTTGTTAATTTGTTTAATAATATTCTCAATATTTGGCATATTGCAGATAGAAAAGCTGTCTGGATTGTTCCCAAAAGATGCCATCAAGGTTGAGCAAATGTTTATCAATGAAAAAAAGGAAATCCAGGTGCCTACCCAGGTAACGTGCATTTAAAAAAAGATGTTTTGTCAGGTAACCTAAATAATGTGTTTTATGTTATACATCTACATCAACTTGTTTAAACAGATCACATTAACCTTAAAACATTCAGTTACAGCAACAAAAACATGTTTCTGATAATCCGTTTCACAGATGTATGTCATAATTTGGAAGAAAAGCTCTGTTACAGCTTTCATAATATTAGAGTCATACATTAAATCCATACATTAGATTGCATTTGCATCTGTAAGGCTTGGATCAGGTAAAAAGGATAATTTTTCACCTTTTACAGTGTACAAAATCTGACTCAAATAAGATGGCATTAATTCTGACAGAATGAATTCTTCCTTAATTGATTTGATTTGAAAAAAAATCAATGTCTACAATAAGAGCATAAGTGTTAATCAGTGTAAATTCTTTCCTCAGGAATATGACTTCATCTGTTTTGATGATAATGGTTTAGTGATTGAGCGCAGCGCTGAAATTGATGATCTGGAAGATCTGTCACAAGAAATCCAAGAAACTGATATCAATGAAGTCCAAGATAAACCTACTGAAACAGAAGAGAGTGAACCCAGACAGATTTCCGTTAAAGATGTTTCTGATCAAAACAGCCCCAAGATGACAGAAACAGGTGGGTCTTCCTGGATAGGCTCTGCTGTTAGTGGATGGTTTGGCAGGGATGAACAAAGAAATGATGAACCACAGGAAGAGTTAAGTGAAGTATCCTTTAAAAGCAGAAAAATTGCGATGGATCTTGAGGAGAACCATGTGGAGGAGAAGACGAATTCTGGAACTTTTGGGTGGATCAGTGGTGAGCTCACCAATGCTTTTGGGTTTAAAAATAAGGATCCAAAAAATGATCCTCAAGACAATATTGAGAACCCAACAAAGGATGAAGATACCTCATCTCAGCAGTCTAGCTCCTGGGTAAGCACGGGTAGCGATGTCTTGGACAATTCTGAAGCTGTGACAAAACACGAAGCTGAAAAAGTATATGAAAACACAAACATGGGGGACGAGAGCATTCTTAAACCAAGTCAGAACTTGGACGTTGTTGACAACATACAGAGAGACGAAAACAACCTAGATGACAGTGTAGGAAATAAAGACGGTCTTTTGGAGGACAGAAGAACGGAAAATGTAAAAGAAGAGGAGCAAGCGGGGTGGTATGGAAATATTTACAACAGAATCACAAACCTTTACAGAGAAGAGGATACTAAAGATGATGAGGATGATGGCAAAGACAGTCTGTCAGAAAGCCCTGGATCTGCTACAAATACTGAGAACATTGAAACCAAAGATTCAGAATCAAGTTCTCAGTCCATATTTTCAGTCAACGGCGTGACATCAATGTTTAAGCTTCCTTTTCAGGCAGACACAGTAATAAAGAGAGATGAGGAACAGACAGAAAAGGAAGAAGATCCAGGTAAGGAAGACTTTACAGAGGAACAAAATAATAATGAGAATCAAGAAGAAGAAATGTTGACTGATAATGAAGAACAGGACCCAAACTCAACAGACATTGATGTACTTAGTGTTGCACCTGATAATGTGGAAAAACTAGACGAAGAATTTTATGTGACAAAAGACAGCACAGACCCAGAAATCATTGAGAAAAAGTCAGTAGATAATTTAACTGACGAAGTTCAAAGTAAAAACATTGCTGACGTTTTTGTTGGAAAGGCGGAGCAAGATTCATGGGATGTGCAAAGTGATGTGGAAAAGACAGGAAAGGAAGAAGATCCAGGTAAGGAAGACCTTGATGAGGAACAAAATAATTACAAGGATCAAGAAGAAAAGGTGTTAATTGATATTTATGAACAGGACTTAAACCCTCTTAACACTGATGTACTTATGGAAACTCAGTCAATGTCTGATAAAAGAACGACTTTAAAAGATAGCATTGCACCTGATAGCACTGAACAACTAGATTTAGAATCTAATATGACAGACGACAGCATAGATTCACAAATCCTTGAAACCAAGTCAGCAGGTAGTTTAAATGGAGGAGTTAAAAGTCAAAACAACGCTGATTTTTTTGAGGGAAAGGTGAAGCAGGATACAAGTTATGTGCAACGCGATGAGGAAAAGACGGTAAAGGAAGAAGATCCAGGTCAGGAAGACTTTGATGAAAAACAAAATAATTACAAGGATCTTCATGAACCCCATGAGCAGGACTCAAACCCAACAGACACTGTCATACTAAGTGAAACTCAGTCAATGTCTGATAAAAGAACAGACAAGTCAGCAGATGATTTAACTGAAGAAGTTAAAATTGAAAGCAATGCTGATGTTTTAGTAAGAGCTGTAGAGAAAAGTATGAAAGATATGCAAAGTGATGAGGAAAAGGCAGTAAAAGAGGTAAATTCAGATAAGGAAGATTTTCTTGAGCAACAGAATGTGAAAGATGAAGAAATATCTGATGTTGTCAAGCAAGAATCAGCCACAAAGAATGTTGATATACTCACTGAAACTCAGACTCTCTCTGAAGAAACAATGACTTTAAAAGACAGCATTGCATCCGATGACATTAAAGATATAAATGGCTTTTCCAAAGAATCTAACACCCAACATGATAATGAAGTTAAGTCTGCAAATAATACAAATGATGAACTTATTCAGAGCACAAAGAGCTTAACCGATTCAGCCGATGACATTTCAGAGGGAAAGTTGACACAAAATCTGTTAGATCAAGGCAATTTAGACACTATCAGACAGCAAGAAAAAGATTCTAGTGAAATTAGCACCGATACTGTAACTGATGCTCATACATCTGAACTGTCAGAGTTGGATATTCAATCAGATACTCAGTTACATTATGAAAAAACACAAGACTCAAATGTTGCAGATTTGTACACTGACTCTCAAATGGAAACTCTCAGAACTGATCAAAGTGTGAATGCAGATGTAAATACAGAACCAATTATGGATGCATTATTAGAATATAATAATGAAAAACAATTAACTGAAGGCGACCAAGGTATATTGAAAGAGTTAGTTATAGACAGAAACAATGAATTAGTTATAGAAAGAAATGAGGCACAATTAGATGAAGCACTATCAAAAGACATCACATTTCATGAAGAAAAGTCTTCAGATTTAGAAGCACATGCAACCCAAAAGACCAATGAACATAAACTGGACGAAAACATAAATCCTCTTGATGAACGATCTTCTCATACTCCTGGAGTAGATGAATTTACTGTATTCAGCGAAGAAAATCTGCATTCAGAGTTTGTGTCAAATTCGTCCCTAAACATCACAGATGATGAGATGGATAATACCAGTGAATCACATCATGAATCATTAGTGATAGAAAACTCAGGTATTGTTAAGGAGACTGATTCATTAGGTAAATATGAAGATGAGGTTGTAGTTCATGCAGAACAAGAGGAATCAGATACAGTTTCCAAACCTAGAGAGAATTGTTTTGAAAAAAAAGAGAAAGAGGTTGACACACAAATCACAAATGAAACTCAGACACAGGAAACACATACAAAAAGTCCATCGCTTAACACATATAATAGATCTGGGGTTTTAGAAGATGCTGATCATGTTCCCACTTTACTAGAAAATGCAGATATTAATAATATTCCTAATGCGGTGCCTGAAGACCCAGGTGACTTTACAGCTTCCACAGAAACAGAACTGACAAAGGAAGTCCTCTTAAAGGATGACTCAGTTCAGGATGGCAATATTAATATCATGCATGATCAAAATCAAAGTGTTGAGCACAAAGAGGAGACTGACACTGCAAATAATGAGGATCGTCAAACCGATTCAGAAAGTGTCACGCGAAGGGAGGAAAGTGACACAGGTGCCATCTGGGATCAAAGTGATGATAGTGACAAGGCAGTGAAGTCAGAAGATAAAGAAACACATAGTGATAAAGAACAGCTTGGAAGCCTTGAAGTTCAAGACAAAAAAACTGTCAATCAACCTACAGAAACCTATAAAGAATATACAAACTTATATCCTCATCTAAGCGAACAGAATATTGAAGATCTTTTAGATTTATTGGGAGATCAGAAGTTATCATGGCTGGATTCCAAAATGGGAAATGTCAATGCAGGTCAAGATAATGATGACATTGATGAACTTGAACAGCTGTTGGATTACCATATGGAGATGAACACCAAACTGAGACATACTAGACAAGACAACGGTTTTCCTGGCAAGGATAATGCTAAAGAATACCCAGCACTACAAAAACTGTTAACCCTCTTATCTTCTCTAAGAGAGAAATATTCATCAGTGATAACAGAGAACAGTTTAGAAAGCCCAGGTACTAATGATTCGTACTGATCATTTTGCGAAAATTATCATTTTGGTGAATACTGCATGGGACAAAATCGGCTTTGCAATCTTATTTGAGTGATGGTAATGTTGAAGGTGTCAGATTTTCTGTAATGTTCCCTCTCTGTCCTCACAGGGGTCAGCAAAGATGACTGCGTTCATGAACCATGTCTAGATGTAAACAGGAATACACAAATCTCCACAACAGAGGCTGCAAATAATCAAGCTACCGAAGACAGAACTGATATAAATGACTTGGGCAGTCCTCAAAATAAGCCAGTCTTTGAGGAAAAGGACCTTTCAGCCAACAGAGTTAATGTTGAGGATGATCAGACTGATGAGCAGGATATACAAAAGCAAAAGGATTGGACATCTTCTGAAACCAGGAAAAATAATTTCCAAAACCATGGTCTTATTTCTGAGGAGCATGTTGAATCACAGAAAGGTAATCAATTTTTTAGACTCATTATTTTCTTTTTAAAGGATTAGTTCATAACATTTTCATCATTCCTGTTGGTGCAGACACATCATGACAAAACTAGCAGTGACATTTCACATCGTACATGTAGATTGTAAAAGCGTAAATGTGATTTTTGTTGCTGTTGTTTTTCTGACAGGTGAAGGGCTGTTTCATCAGATGGCACTTTTTGTTGAAGTCACAATTAATGAAATAGCATCTATTGTGGACAAGGTGAGTGTCTCAGGAAAAGTAGCATATTAAAAGTAGCCTGTTTTCCCCCTCTCCATAAAATTATAAAACAATCTGTCATTTGCACAAGTAAATTCTCTCAATATCGTTATATTTTTGTATTTTATTTTATTTTCAATTCCTCAGTAGGCTATATTGAAAATATTTTGCTCGTCTATTTTTATTGACCTTTTAATTATGTATATTTTATAGTTCTAGACAATTACACTTAAACAAGTATTTTTTACCTACACCCTACATGTGCCATGAAAGTGCCCCTAATTTTTCACGGATAAATAGAACAGATCATATAATATTTAATTTAGCTCCTGGGAATTTTCTGAAGCCACTTTATGCATAAAATATATTTCAAAGTCAAAGTGTTTAACGCAATATTTTCTATCCTATTTGTGGAAACCGCTGACGACTACAGTCTATTTTCTGCCTTGACATATTGCCAATAAGGGTCATATTTTGCAGTCAGTTGATTGATACTGAAAAATACTTACCGTCTCTATAACTAAATAACCTATAAATCCTAATCCCAGGCAGGTAATAGATAAATAATTACTGCAGACACAAAGGTAGTTAGTAGCTCAGGTTAATTTTAAGGTTGAGTTGAATCCAGACAGACTTGAGCTGCTCAACCGGTCTCTGGATTAGTGACCTTTGTTTATAGATATATATATATGTAACTGACACACCCACTAATGAAACATACTTACCCATATTTTAAACTATGACGTTTCATGAATACCTCATGACAAATATTTGTGCCTGTTGTTCCCTTGCTGACTATTTTCTCAACGTCGATTCTGTCTCTTTAAAACTGAAACGGGACGTTGTGGCATTCAGCAATTGGTGACGTGTGGAAGAAACCATGACCCTTGTAGGGGTGTTCAATTTAGTTGATATTACGTTTGTCGCGTGGAATCAAAATGTTATTTTTTATATGGCGAAATATATAGTGTTTTGCCAAAAAAAAAATTTTTAAACAAACATCACTGAAGTTGGATTTAAAGTTTAGAGACATATGATCAAATGCTTTACACACCCTCCCTAAAACACAAGAGTGCGCTCTTCCTCTCAGCGCAGTGCGCACTAGCAGTCAAGAGTAGAACAGCATCCGGCACCATGGCATAACAACAGATACATTTGACAGATTATAGAGTATAGAATAACTCCGTTTGAATATAATCATGGCAGACGAATTTAAAGCCGAGGCCGTCGTCACAGAAGCGACTGACATGAAAGGAGCAGCGAAGATTTACTACACACTCGCCGTGGAGAAAATCAAAGATGTATGTGGCACAGTGTGAATGATGAAACAGCGTTAGTGTGTATGGCAGCTGTTAGCAGGTGTCATATGAATATTTTTATTAAATCAGGTATCATAATACACAGAATTCATTCTAGTGCGGTATTTACTAGTGTTAGATGTATACTGTTTGTATTAGGACATATAAGTTAGCTGGTTAGCATTGGAGCATCTGGTACTGTACTGTACATGTTGCTCATTTCATCTTAAATTAGCATCGATTTGTGTGATTGTGTTAAATTTATTGATTTATCGATGACTTCAACTGGCCTTGTTTACCAGTTTATGACGGTTTAGCATTAGTGTATTGAGAGGTGTGTGTATGTTGTCTTTTTATCTTACAGTGACAATGGTTTTGGTCAGTTATTAACAAGAGGAGGATGTCTGAGATTGGTTTTTAATTGATCTATTTTAAAACGTTAAAATGTACATTTGTTAGAAACCTTTTTATAGTTTGGAAGTGTTAACGTGTTCTTTGTAAAAATGTGTGATATAAATATGAATTATTATTATTATTGGTACTTAATAATAATGAACATTTATGTGAAACTACTAAATTTGTTGCGGTGTATGATCATGTGAATGTGGTTTTAGGTTTGTAGAACATCCTGTTTAAAAGTGTCTGTCCACTTTTGTATGTGCGTGAGTGACGGAGATGTTAAGGAAAGCCTTATAATGTGAAAGCTTGTACAGATGTTAAATTTACACTTCTCTTTTTCTTGAGAATTCATATAACAGTTTTGCCTCTTAGGTTGTGTCATCACTTCCTGATGATATCCGGCCTGGTCCTGACTTATATGGACTGCCATGGGAAGCTGTGGTTTTCACTGGATTTTTAGGTTTTTTCACACTGCTTCTGTTCAGCTGCAGGTTCATTCATTCTGTAAGTCATGCGTTACTGCTCCATTAAAAACACATTTTATAAGTTATTATTTCACTAAAATTAATTTTTCTGTTTTGTTCTGCAGATCAGAAGTCGGCTATATGCAAGTGAGTTTTTTCTATCTCTAATACCTTCTATATCTTCTATCTGCTTTAATTCTATCCACATTGTATGTCTTAACTTATCTACACTGTCAGCTCTTAACTGATCCTGTCTGTTGATTTGTTTGCAGGTAAAGAGAAGCAAATGGCGCAGAAAGTGGCTGAACTGCTTGATGAAAAATGCAAAGTGCTGGAGACCTTCAGTGAAGTTAAGCAGAAGGTGAGAAATGCCGTTACAGTATATGCTTTACACATAGTATACATTCATACTTGTGTAAGTGCACTCTCCTGAATCAGTCCATCTGAACAGTGTCTGTCTTTCTCAACAGTTTGACAAACTAGAGTCCACACTACAGAACAATGGCATGTCTGCACAAGCTGCAGAAAAAGACAGTTTAGAGGTAAAATGTTCGTTATGGTCTCAAAACTTCTTGTTAGAAAACATGCAGTTACTTACTGATGTTTATAAATGTGTCTCCTTGCCCACTAGTTACCTAATTTAATTATACTGCCCTTAGGTGGCATCACAGAAGCTTGAGCAATCAAATGCACAAATGAAAAAGGAAATAGAGAGGCTGCAAGAAGAGCTGTCCCAACAAAACAAAGCAAGAAAGCAACAAGAAGATCAGGTGATATTGTCATACACACAGATACACATAACTAAACGACCCTCTTCATGCTTGATGCCCATTATTTTGTCTGTATCTGTCCTAAAGACTGTTATATTTGTTTTACAGCTTGCTGAACTTGAGCAGATTTTAAGAAATTTAGAAGAGGAAGCTAAAGAACGAAAGTCCCAGTTAGAACAGGTATTGACTATCTTTATGACATGTGTTTCAGTTATATTTCCTTTTGAAACACTTAAACATTTTAAGTTATCTGTTTCTCCTGTAGGACAACACAACTCTGAAGATCCATGAGATCAACACAGAACGACTGCAGAAGAACCTCCAGACGGCCAAAGAAGAGCATGCAATGCTGCTCGAGAGTAAAGCACAGGTGAGATCTGTGTTTAGAGTACTTATTTAGAAGATGAACAGATCAATAAAATCACTGTAATAAAAGCCTTTTCCTGGCTGACACATAGGTACTCATGTTACACGTATGTTTATCTCTCATACAGCTGGTACAGGAAGCAGAGGACTGGGGTGAACGTCTCGGTGAGCTGGAGGAGGAGATGAAAATGTGTGAAAGATCTCATACTGGCATGCTGGAGGACTGTGCTAATAAAGATGATCGGATCAAGGTAAAACACAATCACACATAGAACGCACTGAAGAAACTTATATTTCTACATATTCTCTGTGTATATATATTAGGGGTGGGCATAGATACATTTTTTTAATCTAGATTAATTTTGAAATTAATCTAGATTAAAATGGCTCATTTGAATTCTGCCAAAGTAAATATGGGGCCCCGGCAAATATAGGAACAGGGCCCTACATTTGCACACATTTATTTCAATCAACCTTGAGGTACCTTTTTTGTTGGCAAAGTTGCTACTGCACATTGGTGCCCCAAAGTTACGTCCAGTGTTTTATACAGTTTTCATGTACATATTATAATTTTTTCATTAACATTTACATTTAGGCTGCACATAAGATAATGACAACAGCGGTGTTTGCATGTGAAATTAGGCACAATAAGTAGAAATCTGTACCTCGTTTAGTACTGAGATGTAAATTTGCAGACGCTCCCTAAAGCAGCATAGGCGAATGTCAAATCTAAAACTAACTTTACCGCGCTCAGTTTACACCTGTGCGTTTTCTTTTTGAAAACAGCGTTTAGAAATAAAACAATCATCGTTTTCAAACTACAACAGGGTCTTTTAAATAAATAAAAATGGGTATTTGTTTTATTTATTTGTACTTTTGACTTTTTAATTTTATTTTAAAGTTAATTTAATGTAACTTAATTCATTAATGTTACTGTTTAATTTTGTACAATTTTGTTTTACCTTGAAAACATTGTTAATAAATAGTTGTTGCAAGATTGCACTCTATACTGTATCTTAGTTGAGAAATACAAATTTCAGCATTATTAGTAATCTGTGTGTGCAATTTCCTTCATAATAAGCAAGTTGAGTTATCCCACTTGTTTTTCGTATCGCAATCGTAAATTGCAATTTTGACCTTAATAATCGCAATGTGACATTTTTCCCGAATCGTGCAGCCCTATTAGAAACACAGCCTTGAATATCCCGATTGACCCGTTTCATGACCCGAGTCCATGTACTCCAGGTAGTGCTTGCCCACTATAAACATCCCTCCACAGGGGTATGAAGAATCGACAAAGAGGGGAACATTGCCAAAAATGCAATATTATTTAATGTGATAGGGTTGGCCAATAAACAAGAGCATCAATGACAGTCAGAGAAATCACCTGTGGCTGATGCCATTGATGATAAGACGATTATTAGTAGTAGTAGTAGTAGTAGTATTAGACTAGTAATATTATCTAATTACTATTAGGGTTTATTCATTGCATTTTATTTATTTTTCCGCATTTTAACAGTGTTTTAACAAATAACATATGATTATAAATGCAATGGCCAATCAGAGGTGTTCAGATGAGTCATCGCTGTAACAGCGGAGGTATGTAATATTCTTTGCTTATTTTCTGTAGCTACTTTTTGAATAACAGATGAAAATGTATGCATTATTAGTAACATACAATGTTTCTATTAAATTGTTAGGTTAAATACAAATCCAGTCATATTAAACACATTTAGGCTGCTTTTAGCCTGTTGGTTCACTTTTCAGCAATGAAAAGAAGTAAATATTTAAACAACCTCACAGGCTGAAGATGGGATGATATGAAAATTATATCTTCAAACACTACTAATGGCAATATTTTGTCATTTAAAACAACTGTAAAAAAAAATTCCCCATTTTACCTCAGCAACAGTGAAAATGTCACCCAAAGAGAAAAAAAAGAAAAAATGGAAACTACTGACGTATCTAAGCCAGCAGAAAACTTCTTTGTGTTGAGCCCTGCTCCAACAGCTACATTACACATCTTTTCCCTGGGCTGATTAAAGGCAAACCCTCAGAGTATGAGCAATGGCTATTAGAGTAATCTGCAGATAAATATTTATTAGTGTTCTTCAAAGACTTCGGTTGACTGTGAAGACGTGCCTTTGAGAACTGAGAGTGTTATGCACGACCAGTCCCTGTCGTCCTCCCCTCCTGAACATACATATTCAGCAGGGGCTTGTTGTTAATCGTATTAGATGGTCAGCGTTAAGAGAGCGTGATGCTGTGCCACTCTCAACAGAAATGTACCGCAAAGGTGGAATTTATTATGCTGACCATGGAGGTCCACGTCACGGCATCCGTCACACTCGTGATAGCTCTTAATCAAAAATGAGGTCACCACAAAGGCAAAACCATGGGAGTTTCTTCTTAATGTGTTATTACTGATACACAGATGTACAAATGGAATAACCTCACCTTTGCCTTGAGCTCATCATTGAAGTGTGGGTCATTGAACTCCACGAAGCGGAAGAAGAGCGCTCGTTTGTGTGTGATGCTGTAGTTCTTGGGGATCTCCTCCTCCATGTACTCCTTCAGGAAGGTCATGTTGCACAGAAAGCGACCGGTGAAGGCTCTCAGCAGCTGAAAGAGGAGCTCGATCTCTGAGTAGTTGCGTCTGAAACAAAAATGACAACTTCAGTATAAAAATTTAGAGTAACAAAACTTTTCCAAGTGATAAATAACTTTTAAACTGGACGTGTGTCATTTCTGCACTACCAAATAGACCAACACTTACTTGCAGTAGCTAAGCAGACAGAAAGCGAGTAATTTGGGCTCTTTCCAGTTGGTTGCAGCCATGTTGTCTTTGCGATGGCGTTCCTGGAAGGCCTCACTGACCCAAACACGCCTGAGCTGACTCACTAAAGAATGCTGACCTGCCAACCAGCCTTCATCATTTTTCACAATGATGCTTATGATCTGAGGGAGTATATTAATGCTCATTAATATTCAGCTCTACAAACAAGCACATTACGATAGATACAACAGTAGACGGTTCAGTTAAGAAAATAGTGCTTGGCCGACCTTGATGGCCTGGAACTGTAGGTCAAGGCGGGCAGTGCTGGTGGAAGGAGACCCAGGTCTCACAGTTGTTGCAGGCCCAGCTGGAACCAGCAGAGGCACAAATCGATTTGGATTGGAGGCCAAGACATCTCGAAGTGGCTTGGCATCTTTGTGCTTAAGAAAACTCTGCAGAAGAAAAAAAGCAACATTTATAAGATATGATGGCAAGGAATTTTTAGACATAGACACAATACTGTAAAAACAAACAAACCATGAACATGCGGCTCCACTGTGGGTCATTTAGAGTGGCCTCCATCATAAAAAGCTCTACTGTTTGAGATGGATGACGTGTCAGGAACTTAATCAGTGGCTCTCTAAAGGGACTGCCAGCCTGTGGAGAAACATATATAAAACCACAATATTGGTACTGTATAAAATATCCTTTAAATTAGTTAAAAAGACTAACTTTTAATACAAATGTAGCTGACTCCTATGCAAAACCAACTTTTTTAGCAGCCATATGTACGAGTATTACACATATACATACACTCTGTGATTTATAAATCTGCCACATCAGTCTAATTGTCTTGATTTCAATGCTGGCTGACATCAATACTAACGGATATTTATATTCCATTTTATTTAAACCCTCTATTTATTTTTGTATGTCAATCTTGTACCTCTATGAGCATCGCCCTCTCCGTTTTCATGACCACTTCCAGCAGAGGTTTCACCAGCGTCTGAGGAGCAGCTGGTATCAGGTGGAAGAGGTTTATAATGGCTGAACAGATCCTCATTTCCTGCAGAAGTGAGTAAAGCAATGCATCACAGTGACTGTTAGTGATAACCAGCAATGGAAAACCAAGTGTACCTCCTGTAATATATAATCAACAGTGACAAGTTGAGGAACATCTGCAGGAAAAACAGAGTGGCGGGTTGGTTCCTGAAAACATCATAGATTCACAGGATATCGTACGGTAGCAGGTTTGAGAGGGACCACCTCAGACACGTGAAACGTAGAGGTCAAACACAACACCACAGACACAGAGATACGGTTACAAAGACTCCACTAGCACATAGTAACCACGAGCACAATGAGAGCGGAGCCAGTGAAGACCCCACAGCAGGCCGCCATCTCACCTCTACACCCTCCATGGCAGGCTGCGCCAGAACAGGAGACAACAAACAATCAGCAAAGCAGTGTGGGTAATGAGTGATGTATGGATTGAGGAGATGGGTTCATGTGAACGGTGGTGTGTGCGATTCTGTGCAAAGCAATCCTTCTATGTTGCGCACTTTTGCAAAGGCCAAAAAAAAAAGAAGCTTTTTCTGAATCGATACGGGCAGTTGGCCTCCATCCACTGACTTCGAGATAAATTGCATTTGGCAGCCCTCTGTACTGATTAATTAGCATGAAGGGCATTCAAAAGTATGGGTGTTGAGATCAAAGCACTAAATGAGGCATAACTGCAAAACCAATGATTGTTGCTAAACCTTTACAATTTAAATTTTAATAATTATCTTGAAAAACAACAAGTAACACACACATTTAATAATGTTCAAAGGTGACCTAAATCCTTGCAATAATATTTTATACAGAACATACACATAGACATGGTTTGTATTGCATAAAAAACAAAGAAACTCATTAGCATTGAGATTTTCAGGACTATTCTTACTTGTGTTTTGGTATAAGAGCATTTCAATGATAATGCAAGTACAGTATTGTGCCCGATAATGATGCCAGTATCAATAACAGGGCATCCCAAATAACATAAAAACTTTAATTTTAAATTAGCATTACACAAATGTGAAGCATTTTACCAATTCAACATTTTAGTTGGCCTACAAGCATCCATATTTATGATTTTTTTTCTAGGGGTAAAACATGAACATGACTCATTTATTTTTATAAATCTGAAAAAAAAAATGAAAAAAAAACATCCCTTTGTACAAAATGACACCGAGAACAAGACAGAGTCTTAATAATCCCTGACTGCATCTTCACACTATATTTGCGACACTATCAAGATATTTTTACACTGAGAAAACATTGAAAAACAAACCCAGTACAGAAGCAGCACCCCAGCATGAGCTTATCTGAGTATATGCTCTCATGAAGGATAAATCTGTACGTTCTCCCTGAACTGACCTTCCTTTTTTCAGTATGACTAAACTAATCTTCTGGAACTAGCATTCTGAATGCCCCCCACCCTTCCAACCCTGAACCCGACTGACCCCGCCTCATTGTCATGTATGGCTGGTCATTCTGTCATTGTTGTAAGAATATTAAGAACTGCAGGAACAGAGGGCCAATTTGCATGTAATTATAATACATTTTAGAGAAAGGCAGGGTGTGAACAAGACAGAAAGAATGGCAGCCCGTTTTGAAGTGTGAAAACAGAAAGGCTTTCTCCTCTTCTCACCTTTTCCTACTCTACAAGGTTATCTGTCCAATAAGATAACGAGGATCCAGAACTCTGAGGCTCGTTACTTAGACGGCCTGGGGGTGGATGGCGCCTAATTAATCATTGATTGTAATATGGCCACAGAGTCTGAGTGGGGTGATCCGGGCTGGAGGAGGGAGTCCAGTTCAGCTCCCTGTGTCTACAGACCGTTTCCGCTCATTGAGATATAACGAGGCTGCCGCCCTTGTACAACAAATAATTCAACAGAGATAT
This sequence comes from Enteromius treurensis, assembly GCA_032275025.1. Classification (NCBI taxonomy): domain Eukaryota; kingdom Metazoa; phylum Chordata; class Actinopteri; order Cypriniformes; family Cyprinidae; genus Enteromius; species Enteromius treurensis. Next base: position 4,923,675 of record JAUCMU010000021.1, on the reverse strand, counting down.
TAAATCAAGCTTTTACTCACACTGCCATCACTACGCTGGCCTCCTTTATGCGTGATCACCACCACCTCCATCCATTTACGCAGATGTTGCTGCAAGAGCAGAAGAAACTCTGAGTCAGTGTGCTTGACTGTTTGAATTCTTTGAATTATATTTTAACTGTTATCTGCTGTAATCTTTTGAAGAACAGTTTAAATATCTAAGAAAATAACACATACATACACACACATACATATGATTTCTGAGGGATCGTGTGACTGGATTTCGAATGCACAGGACTAAATTAAATTTTAAAATATATACATTTTATCTAGTTATCTTAAACAGTACAAATATTTCAAAGTCTGAAAGTTTTTGTTATACTTTGGATTGAATTAATGCAGACTTGGTGAGAAGGAGAGACTTAAAAAAGCAACAACATTAAAAATCATACTGTTCAAAAACATTTGAACAGAAGTGTATCCACAAAATAATGTTTTTGCTACATTTAAATATATTACACTTAAATACATAGCAGTCGTTAAACCAGTCTTCAGCGTTTACATAATGCTTCAGAAATCATTTTAACAATCTGATTTGGTGCTGAGGGGTTCAGCATCATCAATGCTGACTTGCCCTTACCATCATTTGGTCACAGAATTTGTCATTGAAGGAGTTGGGGAAGAGACGAGTGACAGACGTTAGTCTGTTCACCACATTGAGCGTCAGACTGCGATAGTCTCCGAGCATCATCAGCAGGGGCCGCATATGTGTATGGATCTGATCCACCTCGATAGTAGCCCCCTCTAAGAACTGAGAAACACATTTAAAGATGAAAATACACTGAGACTTCAAAGCATATACACAGCCATTAAACAGCCCATGAGAGCTTAATAGTGACAGTTGCTTTTACATGCACTACAAGGAAGTCTACAAGATAATAACATCTTAAAACCCTGTTTTTCGCTACTGTCCTGTCAATTCACAGGAGCAGAAAAACTCTAAACCCAGCGCAAAAAGAAAGGCTACGCCAGCCTTCCGCAATGAGACGATGCATCAAGGCCAAATTCATTTTCCTCTCAGCCCGTTTCACTCCATCCTCTATTGATCTTTTCAGGCAGGACTCATTAGAGGCAGCAGGGCAGAGGAAGAGTGTGCGGAAGACACTGAGAGATAGGAGAAAGGAAATGAGGCTTGGGGAGGAAGAGGGCTGACCTTTCTCATGCAGGCCTCTCCAGCCTCCTGGAGCTCACTGTTAGTGGAGTTGAGGGCCTTGAAGAGGGCGGCAATGATCTTCTCTCGGGACTGGGGAAGGTAGTTACAGGCCGCCAGAGCATCTGCAAAGACACACAATTACAGAGACGTACACTAATGCCCTAATATTCAGTAGACATTTTTCATTTTCTTGCCAGTATGTGGTAGACACCAAAAACATTTACATTTCTCGGTATGTGAAAGTGTCACTCGGCCAAAACCTAGTGAGCTGTCTATGTAGGCAGCATATTGAGGCATCTCAGGGACAAAAGTAATTAAGGCCTACTTTACCTTAGCACCGTGCTAACAACAAGCTTGCAATCAACTTTGTGTGGAGGTTTATTTGTATACAGAGTTGCTGCCTATGTAAATTCTCCCAAATCAATTGCTTATCAGGATCCATTTCAGTTAGCGTGCTGCCTTAGAAGGAATAAGCCTGCCTACTTAGGCAACAATCAGCCAGGCAGCTCACTGGATTTTATAACAGAGCCTATGTATAGTTTCTTGTATATGTATGAATAAAAGAAAAAGTAGCACATACTGAGAGCAGCAATGCGCAGCGGCACCAGAGAAGGAAGGCTTTTATAACAGGGCAGCTTCATCAAAGCAGCATCCTCAGCTTCACACAGGTTCAGCAACTGTGTCAAATCAGAGATACTGGAGCTCAGAGAGGAAGCACACGGAGCATCAACACATTGGTGATTTCATATAACCCACTTAAAAGCAGAAAAGTGTTAGACTGACCTCTGTGTAAAAGACTTTGTGCTCCACCACATTGAGGTCCATGGTGAAGAGGCGGGGCTGTAGGGTGGTGCAGAAGGTGTTGCCCTCCATAAGGCCGATCTGTGCGTTGGCGGGCTGATGTCGCAGAAGGTGTTTCTTTGGAGGAACCATGTCCTGCAGCACCTGGAGGAAATAAGGAGTGTTTTAAACTTTCCCTGAATAGAGGAAGGAAGCTCACTGACCTAATGTTCCTTCCATGCAAGAGTTAACAATAAGAATTGTGTGATAGCCCTTGGCTTGTATTGATGAAGCTGATGGAACCCTCACTTGGAGCATTATCAAAACGTACAACAATGTCCTGCCACGGTCCTTATTTAAAAAAAAAAAAAGCACACTCACTTCTTTATGAGGCTCCATGATGATGGTGACGCTCTTGCCTGTGACTTGAGCCAGCACCTGCAGGGAGTGCATGGCCTGCTTGCGGACAGTGGAATTGGGGGAGGTGACCTCCCGTACCAGGTCATGAGTCACCAAATGGAAAGATTTATCCTGAGCAGACAGAAGCTCCTCTGTCTTCTCCTCATCCTTAAGAGGAGTGGCACAGCGTATCAACAACTGCTCCAGTGTGGTCTTTGCCATTGCAACTGCGCCATTAGACACCTGAAAGCCATTATGGGATTCAAAAGTTCACATTAGCAGCCCAAACAACAATGATTTCTAATGACATTAGAAAGTCTTTGTACCTCTCCTGTCAGGTCCATCATGACGAAGAGCAGAGCTTTGAGGAAGGTCAGCTGGTTCTGCAACACCCAGATCAGAGGAAGCCTCTCCATCAGGAACTTAATAGACACCACTCCACCCAGCTTAGCATACCAGGCCTGCTCATAACAGCATGCGCATAGCCGCTCCACAATGTAAGAGAACAACGGCAGCTGGCATGCCTGAAGAAAGAGCCAGACTGAGTTTCAAAAGAAGAACTTTTACATGGAATCTGGAATCATGCGGAAAGAAAAAAAAAGTCTATGGGAAGACAAATTTCAAGAGAAGTTCTCACCCTTTCCTTGGAGCCCAGGATAATGCTGGCAACATCAAAGATAACAGCAAGTGCTACTTCCCCAATCTTACACAGCTCCTTTTCTTCATAGGCCATGCAGATGGCGATGGCATCGATCAGCACAAGGGGGTCCATGCCTTTGGAGCCGTTCTCTTCACTGTGAAACATAGCCGTGCTGGGTTGGCTGCCGGACTGGTAGCATGGCAGCAAGAAGGGACCTAGGGCAGAAAATGTACAAGTTATGTGATGATCCGAGTGCACTAACGTATCGAAAACAGACAGAAAATAAAAACACAAAAAATTATTTAAATAGCACATGCTTAAAGCCAAGCAATGTTTCCTATGTCTCTGCTGCCAATAGTGTTATCCTTCAAGGGTTTTGAGAATTGTTCCCTTTCTGAAATTTTGATGGTACAATAGCAATATTACTAGAGTAAGAATTATTAAATATATATAAATATTTAAATTAATTTTGCATCCTTGTGCAAACTCAAATGTAGAAAGAAATATTTTCTGATATATTATTTAATCCTCACATCTCCCCTTAATACATGGCTAAAAAAAAAGTGTTTATTTGTAAAGATTACACTGTCACTCACTCAAGTGTTGCACCCCATCTTGAAACTTAAGCTGAGCATTAATATATAAACATAGAATTTTTAATTCATAAATAATTTTTTTCTTTCCCCTCACACTCCTTTAAGGACTACATTGCAGAGTAACGGCAAAAGGGTTAACAATTAGTGACAGAATTTTTAATTTTGGGTGGACTATCCCTTTAACCTAAATCCTTGTGTAAGCGAACACTTCAGGTCATGTGAAGACCTAACTTCAATATAGATGACATTAGCAAAGAGGTAGAAAATTTCCTCACCACACTGCTGAGCCACTGCCACCATAGTGTAATGGCGGATCAAACTGGCAACGAAAGGCAGAGCGCTGGGCCTGAGATCCTTGATGACCGCAGACATGAACGCCCCCGTCAGGGCCTGCTCGAAAGTCCTGCGTGCCGGGGTGTCCTGGGCTTTGTACCGGTGGGAGATGATCACGTTAGGGATCCACTTCTCTGTGAAGCTGTCGAAAACCAGCAAAGGGATTTAGCTCATAATTTGCATCACATCCATGAACTCGCTCCATTACATGCGCCTGAGGTTGAATAACCCAATCAGGCGATTTGATTTGATTACCGAGAATAAAAGGCTTTTTGTGTTTGGACAGCTGAGCCCCATGGGAGTCTGGCTTTGTGTCTGGCTGACATTTTGTCTCATGTTTGGTTATTTATCCCAGCTGATAGCAGCACATTGATGGAGTGAGTGTTTTATCCTTCCTCAAGCCTGTGTTCTATAATGCCAAAGCCGGTAGCAGTGGTGATGGATCGCTCCATTTCATTATCGCTATTTAAAAGGCTTGGCTTTGGGACAGGACTGAACCGAAGAGAGCGGTCAGATCAATTCAAATTCATAACGCTGCCACTTGAATGGGACTCAATTATCCAGCCTGGCATTTGCGATATTAAGAGGGCATTCCGCCTTCTGAAAAAGGCCCCTTTCATGATGACCAGCGCAGTGTGCCACACTGAAAGAGGGAGAGAGAATGTCATGAATCAAGACATCTGACAGCGGCAGAGGCTCTCCTCCCATATAACTGACACTTGGTTATTTCGGAAGGGGCCCGTTTGACTGGCTTTTGGGGTAAACAGATAAAGTACAGTCAATTAGCCTCAGCATGGAGATCAATGACTCTGTTATGTGACCCTCCAGTCCAACCAGTAGAAACGGTTCTGAGTAATTAGCCCTTTGAACAGTGGCGGCCAGGCTGGATGAGGCCCAGAGGAGCTGCAAACATAGCAAAAACAGTGAAAAAATGCAGAGGCAGGTTTAAGCCTCACATAGCATGGGAATAGAGCTGCAACTAATAGCTATCAATTATCCCTCCAATTAATAAGGTTTTTAAAAAGCCATCCGCATTTTTCAAAAAATTAAGGTCTATAAAAAATATCCTTTGGATGCATCTATGTAGGCTATGCTGTAATGTATGTTATGCACAAAAAAGGAAATTAACAAATAAAAATCACTAAAGGCTGTGTCCTCCAATGTATTTTCTATCCAATGTGCATATTATTGATCGATAATCATATATGTAAAAAAAAATAATTATGAGATTATTATAGATTTACGAATATTAAGTAGTTGTTGCATCCCTAATCAAGAACTTGAGCTTTCACCGTCATGCCTTTTACACCAAACGTTAACAATTAGCCTGAGATTTTTAATAGGAAAAATATGGTTTCATATTGAGCTATTTATTGCCAATGCATGACACATGAAGTGGATGCCTTACTTGGGATGAGCGAGGAGCTGGTAAAGGGCATGCTTGTTGTCCTCCAGGCTGGTCATGGCAACCAGGAAGCATTTGATCACCTCCCAGGCCTGTCGTCTGTAATACGGCTCAGTATTGGCACTTTTCAGGCAATCCAGTGCAGTCTCTATAGCCTAGATGCATAACGAGAACGACGGTAAAAGTGACTTGACCAAATCAACACATTTAAAATTAAACCACTTAATGCCTCACATTAACAACCCAAAAATGAGTTAACGTGATAAAAACCTCATTGCAAAATAGCCTCACACATCATTTTTATTCAAGTTATGTTGCACATTTATACGACACTTATCTCCCCCGCTTGAGTGAAATTTTCTGTGATGACACTTAAAGACCCATCATACATTAAAACATTCTGAAGTGATTAGATGCCTCTTAACCCTTAAATTATAAAGAGACAAGCTAAAGTGGCAAGACACGTCGAGGGAGAAGATGAGCTAATTAGAAAGATTCAAGGATAGAAAAGGCAGCTCGCCACAGAAAGGGGCTGTCTGAATGAATTATTGCCAAAGACAGCGTGACCACTGAAAGCCACGCAGGTCATTTCAAGAGAGAAAACCCAAAACCGGCTCTTAATAATGTGCTCTTGGAAAAGGTGAAATAAATGGCACACAGGTTGTGAAAAAGAGGGTCATGCCTGGCAGTAAAGCACTGTTTTACAATTCCAGAGGGTCTTGAGCTGTTCTTTTGCCTTGCTGTTGCCTTGTTGAGACATTATTATAAAAGTCACATCACCTTGTACACATGTTCTATTCCCCAAGAGGCACCTCCACACAAACTATGCCATTTTTCAAACGCCCAAGGCCTCTACAGTGTAGACCTGGCCCCTAAAAATGTGTGTGTGTTCCATAAATAAATGGGAGTTTTTCCCTCATGTTAAATTGTTGCTCCTCCTCAGCTGGGTTCAGCAAATGAATCTAGGAACCCCTGGTGATGGACTCTAACACCATGTCTGGATGTTTCAACTTCGTTTAGTACCATGATGCATGTAAATCAGACAAATATGGGCAAAATTATTCATGCAAGAGAGACCATCAGCTCTGATAGCAGCGCAATCTGTCTCTGACTGGAGAAGATTCACAGAGAACTTTCTCGAACTACGCTGCATTAGCTCTCATTTACAACCGTCTGGGTTCCTGGAGAGAAGGAACGAAGAAGCCAGTTCAAATCGGCTGGCGTCCAAATCAAAGCGTGCTTGGAAATATCTACACATATTGAAACAAGTGTGCATGCTTTGAGAGTGTAGGCTGGTCCTATGGGGGACAGAATGAGTTGTTGTCTGTCTCGATCCTAACACATCACTGCGCTCCGGGCGGCTTCAAACAGCAGCTGCCGCCTGCGGCAACCACAGGGCGCATGCAAATGAAATTAAGCAGCGATGGTGCAACGGCGGTAGCATCCATCTTTGTGGAGTGAACACAATTACAGAAATGACAGTTTGCGTTTTCCCAAGCAGCGACGAGCAGCAGGAAGGGCCATTAGCTGAAGTAAATAATCCCGTCTGCACAGCAGGGAGAGATTGATTAGAGGGGGGGTGGGGAAGAGGGAAGAGATGAGCACAGCTTACAGCCTGATGATCTATTTAATTACCTGGGGAAGACGAAGTCTTTCTGCACATTCTACACTTTGACAAGGATTCATTACATGATGAGAATCCCTCTTCTAACCCCCTTAACCTCCCCAACCCCTTTCACACACATTTTGAGGGCAAATTGACATATGAAAGGAAGTGGATTCATTACTGTTTACTGAGATTGCTCTCAAGCAAAGCAGAAAGCGCCGTTTCAGTATGCCATGGTGGCAGCTTTTTGAAAACACGACATAACCTCTTACACAGTTCTCTGTGGATTCACCTCAAACTCGCCTGAATTTTTTAACAGCACTGAAAAGTGAAGTGAAGGGACTTATAAAAAGGTACTATTAAATATAGAGTTAGCAATTTCCTATTAAAGGAATAATTCAAACAAATGAAAATTTCATTTGAAGCCCAAAGAACAAAATGTTAAAGAACGCTCTAACCACTCTCTTCCTTGAAATGAAGTAAAACTGGTGGCGTTCTGAAGCCACACTTAATCTAAAATGCAAATATAAAATGTTTTAATTTTACTTCTTAATACAACTTTAAAAATACAATACTAACATTTTCATTTTTAATTTCTTACATTTTCAAAAGTTAAAACTATCAAGCTTTTTTATTTTCAAAATTTTTTAATCAAATCCCTTTAATCCCTTCAACATTTCTCACATTATCAGTTTATTTGCTATTGTTTTGAAAATGCAAATAAAATATGGCAATAACTGTAACAGAACAAATTAATCAACTATAATGTCCTGCACCCACTAGTAATTTTTTCTGGTGTCCAAATAATTTTGATTTGACCATACACTACATACATAAATGAAGACAGTGTCTTGACAACACATGCATTGACAACACAATAAGATGCTGCTTGTATGAGGATGATCTAAGCATTACCTTTTCCATGGGAAGCTGAATGGAGGCTTTGCAGTCTGTGAACTCTGCCTTGATGCTGGGGCCTTGAACCTCGGTCACCACATACTGCAGCTTCTGGGACTCCTTCAACATTTTCCGGTTACTTCCTCCAAACTTGCCCAGTACCCGGTAAGCAACATGGGAGATGGTCTCTGCAGGGTTACGAAGCGTTCGCCACAACGCCTGTTTAAAAAAACGCATTAAGAAAAACATTTGAATCATCCATCAGGCCTCAATCAAGGCTAAGTTGAAAAGGTCAGAGGTTTCACCTGCATCAGTTCAGCTCGGACTGGCTGAATGTGGTCATACAGAAAGTCAGGCTGTAAGTTGTCTACACAGAGCTCCAGTGTGCGCAGGCCCTGGCTGACCAGAGTCTGGGAACCGTTGAGAGCAGACACCAGTGGATCCATGAGCATGGGCAGGTAGGGCAAAAGAGAGCTCAGCCGGACAGGGACAGTGAGACACAGCTCCACAAACAGATCCTTCATGTGCTGCTTATGGAGGCCACTCTGTAGCATGTTCAAACCTAAAAGATACAGAAAGAATCAATACTCAAGGAGATAATTATATAGTGACAGACATCATTAGATCATTTTTTAAAACTCAAAATACGAGAAGAGTTGATCCTCATTTATTTTGCTACCCCCACAAAGCATCATATGGTTAGCTGGACCTAATTTGTTATTATTATAATATTTAGCTACACTATTGCCCTTTTAGAATTGACAGAAAAGACACTTTGGGGTTTGGGTAACAACCACTGTTCTGAGGAACTGCTACAGTTAGGGATCTGACTCACCTTGCAGCAAATTAGGCAGCAAAGGCAGGAACTCCTGGTACAAGAGGTCATGGCTGCCTCCCCCTATTGAGCGGAACAGGGCCCTCAACAACAGGAAATAGTTATAGGGCTCCTTAGCAGACTGAGCCAGCTCCATGGAACTGTTCACTATTTTATGAAGGTGAGGCTTAAAAAAAAAAAGAGAGAGAAAGAGACTCAATACATTGTTGAAAATAAAAAAATATAAAGTATTTTTTTCAGTGTAAAGTAAGCACAACAAGTGAGCAAAGCATCTAATGATATATTAGCCAGGCTGCTTAACTGGAATATATTTAGACATGGACAATTTTATAAGAAATGCATTTATTGATATAGATAGAAATAACAGACACTTAAAGTACCATTGATAGTTTGGAGTCAGTGGAATTTTCTAAAATGTTTTTCAAAGAGATCTCTTATGCCAAGTAAGGCTACATTTATTTGATCGAAAATACAGCAAACAAAAATCAGAAGCCAATGTTGTGGGATCCTTTAGAAATCGTTCTTATGTGCTGATTTGGTGTTCAAGAATTTATTTATTTTTTTGTGGACACCATGATAAAAATGTTTTCAGGATACTCTGACGAATAAATTGTTCAAAAGGACAGCGTCTACTTTCTTTATACAAATGTTAATCTTTAACCGTCACTTTTGATATATTTAATGCATCCTTGTTAAATAAGTATTAAACAAGAAGTATTCATTTTAAACGTACTGGTAGTGTATGTGTGTTTTTAACAATACAGTGAAAAGTAAACTGCAAATATAAACTTAAATAAATTAATTAATTAATAAATATTTCAAAACAGTGACACTTAATATAAGAGGATAATTTCAGCGGGCAACAAGATCGATGGGAAGTGAGATACAGAAGCCCCTTCCGCTCCACTACTTCAACAGTGACCTTCACTTTGGTCTTTCCTGTCAATCTGAGGCACAAGTGTCATTTCTCATCAGAGGAACTGACAGAACGCATTAAAATTTATTCAGAGCGGTTACTGGCGCTGAGGCGTTAGACAGCACAGTGTCATCAGAGCTTGGAGTGTGTGAGAGATCCCTCTGTCCAATCACTCTGAAGAAATTCTGAATTACCTACTCAATACTCAAAATAAGCAGCTTAGCCAACTAAAAATTTGCTTTATAAACCTGAATGTGCATAAGACACAACACTCACCTTGAGCATCTGCTCATTTTCAGCAGCGAAGAGAGACACTGAGCCAAAGACCAGTTTAAAGAGTTTAAGATACAGGTTTGATAACTCTACATTGGAGCCCATTTCAGGTAGACGCTCCAACAGATACTCCACCAAAATGGTGGCAAACAGTGCAGAGGTGGTCAGGTTGGCAAGGAAGGAATTTGCCACAATCTGTTGAAGGATTGAACATTCATATCAAATCAACAGTCAAACAAAAATTTTATGTCAAGTCGTTTTTGCAGTAAACAAAAACTCCAGTACCTGTAGGGCATAGTTTTTGGATATGCGTTCCACCATGTATGGAACAGTGGTCTGGAAGATCTCTTTAAAAGTGAGGGGGTTCATCATGGTGAAGACTCCCGCGAAGTGCTCCAAAACCTCCTTCTCCTCTTTCATCCGCACCGTCTGACAGTTAGCCACACGAACATACGTCTGCCCATTGCCAGCAATCTGTACCTAGCCAAAAGGGGGTTGGCTCTGTGATAAGCTGTAAACTTCAGCTCTCGGTATCAAGTGCGCTCTAATAAACCAACTTTACTATGTTCTGAACATAATATTACTTTCAGATTTAAACACCTCAGCTATTGTACCAGAACGGTTTTAGTAAGTCTGTGTAAGGACTTTGGTGTGGCAATTCGCAATGATCAGTGGACGGTCATACCTGGTAGATGTCCAAGGCCTGCATGGCATATTTAACCAGCTTGATGTAGATTTGTGTTTCTTTGGGTTGGAGTTGCTTGTTGGGAATGAACTGTGCCTCTGTAATACAAAAAAAACTGTACATCAGTCCAGTACTTTTGTCAAACATCAAGTTTGCTTCAAATTGAACATGGTATGCTTGAATTACAGGAAAGCACAACATATCCGGTTGTCAACAGGTGGTGCTATGATTCTTTCTGAATTTAGGCCTTTAGATGCCTTCAGGCAAGGACTCTTACAATATATGTAATGTTTGGTGCAGACTGGACATTGCATGTTGAAGTTAGAGTAAACAAGTCATTTCCTGTTGCCAGCTGGTGACGCAATGATTATAATGGAATATTGGCCTTCAGATGTGTTCAGGGCAGGACCCTTATCGAACATGTGAAGTTTGGAGCAGATCTGACATTTTATGGCTGAGAGAAAGTAACTTTTATTCTCCTGGCGAGACATTAAACTTTAATACGTCGTCCACAGACACGCTCTTCAGCGAAAACTCAAAATCTCCGCAATTTACCATCCCAGAAGCCTTTAGATTAGATTTACCAGTCTGCGAGTAATTTGTTACAGAGTAAAACAAGTCACATCCTGTTGTCAGCAGGTGGCGCTATGACTATAACGGAATATGGGTATGTAGATTTTTTCAGGTCAGGAGTCTTATCAAACATGTGACATTTGAGGTAGATCAGACATTGTAAGGCTGAGTTATATCAACTTCCTTGTTCATGGCGAAACATTGAATTTTGCCAGGCCGCCACAGAGACGCCCTTCAACAAAAACTCTAGAGCTTCACAATTTAACATGGCCTTTAGTTTATACGGACCAAATTTGCTGTTGATCTGTATAAATCTCTGGGAGCAGTTTGTTAAAGTATGACGCCTGAAAATGACAAATATGACACAAAATCTCCTGATTCTTAAAAATATCCGACTTCCTGTTGGATTTCAAATTTTGCTTCAAGAGACTTTTTTGTAGGTAATGGTGTGCTACATGCGTGTACTGATTTCCGTAACTGTGCGTTAAATGTAGCGGGAGGAGCACTTCTTTGAATGTAAACAGGTGGCGCTATTGAGCGATCTTGTCACACCCACTTCTGAAACGTATATCAGATGTCTATTTTAGCCACTTTGGAGGTGTGTGCAAAGTTTTATGACTTTTCGAGCATGTTAAGGGCCTCAAAATAATAATAATGATAATAATAAACTGAGCAATTCCAAGAGGGTCTTCGCAATGACTCGGCACAGTCTAAAGTCTCTCTCACCTCCAGGAGCTTTGCAAGAAGTGATGCCCCATGTGATGGTCTTCACTCCACACACAAGAGTCTTCACCAGACTGCGACAGTCGGACACCTGGAAGGTCTGTTTGTCCTCCTTGTCCCCAAGTCGATCAAAAGCTGTGGCTGGAGGTGGTGCGGGGGTGACAGGTGTTGGGGGTGCAGGTGGAGGCAAAGCGGGTGTAGTTACAGTAGGGGTTGCTGGGACTCCTGGTAACGCCCCTGGGTCCACCACACCCATCTCCGATTGGGGCTTGCACTTTTTAAAGATAGATACCAGCTGATACCGTGCAATGGTGTGAAACTTCAACACAAAAACCTGAGAATAGAGAAGACATATAATGTCAGATCCGTATTTCTGTGCTTTACAAATGTATTTACACGTGACCAGTCATGCATCTTATTGGAATTAAAATCACAGCATAGTTCACACGACAGTCTACCTCACCTCCAGCATTCTCATGAGAATGTCTCTTCCGTTTCCATTCTCCTGTTCGCTCTTTGATCGGATGCAGTCTACAAGGTTTAGCAACAGCTTACAGGACATGGTTTGGATACTGCTGGGTAGGGACTCGTCGTCAATATTCTTAGCAAACAGTTGCACAGCCAGAGAGAGGTCAGTCAATGGGAGGTTTTGTCTAACATGGTGCACCAGGTCTGCTAGCGTGCTGTATGCCAAGGGCCTGAAACATCAAGAGACTCACTGTTAGACAACAGAATCTAAGCTTTCCAGAGGATCTCTGTTAGGTTTGTGGCAAAACTAAAACTTCTCAGTGGCAATTTCAATACCATGGTAATGTTCACTTTTGGCCGGTTTGTTTATACAAGACACAAATGACTGTGTTTAACCCTTCACCGTGTTTAACTGCAAAAGGTAAAACAGCCATTCAAAAGGTTTTAAGTCTCCAAAGCTGCATCTATATGACTTACAGTAAAAACAGTAATCTTTTGAAGTAATTAAAGTTTTTAAAATGTGTTTTACATTTTCATTTTAAAAAAATGTAGTTGATTCCAGTGATGGCAAATATGAATGTTCAGCAGCCATTACTCCAGTAAAGATCATTTCATATAATCACAGTTAAATTTTTTGATTATTAAAGCTTGTAACACTTTATGTTACACATTACATGTGCTTACTATTATAATAACAATTAATTATGCATAATTACATGCAAGTAACCCTATCCCAAAACCTAATCCTATCCACATAGAAAGTACATGCAGTTAATAATTACACAGTAACAAAGACACCTTGAAATAAAGTGCAACAAACAAAGTTCTTTAGAACATACATCTGAAACAGGAATCTTCAGTAACTATACAAATGACATTTTCGATCAATTTAATGAATCCTTGCTGAATGAAAGTTTAGTTTATTAGTTTCAAAAAACTTTTTGAACCCAAACTTTTAAAAAGGAGCATGGCTACATTTTTATTCATTTTAAAGTGCTATTGACTTGTAACAGATATCCCTACTCCTGTGGTGTGGAACCTCCAGCCTGAAATTGATCAAAACCAACCCTCAAAGAACAAATAGCTCTCAACCCTGGCTAATAATAATATCTTGGGTCGATACTTGGGGGATTTCAGGACACTAATGGCTTTGACAGGTTTTGAGTCCTGCCAAATTTGCCCGCTGAAGGCTGATGGAAGGCGTGGATGAAAAAGGGGTGGCGTTGGCAGGCATGTGACATCTGGGGCAGGGAGACAGACGATGGGCAATGCCAGGACAGCCTGGCACATGAAGATGGGCACCTGGATCTCTTCTGCCTAGTGGGGCAACTCAGCTAAGTCACGCACCATTAACAATCAATTCTGATATGTTGCATTTGATGAAATCTAACTTTTTTTTCCCCAAAGAAACTTGAAAGGATTGTGGCCTCAAGCCACAATCAAGAAATGGCTATAAAATTAACATTTATTTTTATTATGGCTCCAATCCAAATCTACTCTGCTACCTTGCTGTCTACATAGTCAACTTCCTTCTAAGTAAGCAATAAAATAGAAACAGAACCTTGTAAATGACTAACTCATAACCCACTGCAAATAAAAACTCTCTCTCAACATTTTATTCATTCTACGTTGACTGTGCATGTGCAACATCCTATAGGTCCTGTACTTGAAACGGAAATGATAAGTTCTTCTCCAGAGTCTTCATCACTATTTCACGATGTTACATTATGAACAAATGACTCAAACAAATCAATTCCATCTCCTATAGAGACTGCATAGTGTGAGAGGTGACATAAAAACAAACAACTCCTATCCGGCAAGTGATGTGAACTAACAGACTTCATAGCCTGCAGACCTAGCTCTGTGTTTAACCCATCCAAGAGCACACACACAGCAGTTAGAAGTGAACCACCACGCAAAAATAAATTTGTCAATATTGCTATGTGTCAATAGAATCTCTTCAAAATGTCTGGACACTGTATCTTGATAATCGAATTGTAATACGTTGAGGGATAGTATATATTAATGTTATATATATATATATATATATATATATATATATATATATATATAT
>JAUCMU010000021.1:4855206-4898546 GCA_032275025.1 Enteromius treurensis | reverse complement strand
CTGACACACAGATATCTCAAATATAATAGGTAGCACACAAATTCTGAATGCCTTTGGAAGATCTCTAATGAGCCATTATAATGTAGATTAATCTAGATTAAAAAAAAGAATCTATGCCCACCCCTAAATTTGATCCATTTAGATCTGAAAAGGGCTGCAATCACAAATGACCTCCACCACCCTCCGGATCAGACAGTAGGAGCTGTATCTGTAAAAAATAACTAAATAAATAACTTACAGTTAAAAAACCTAATTTTGAGGTATGAAAGTCCAATTTGATCTGCGTCACAAAACCAGTATAAATGTTTGAGTGGAGTAGAAACATCGTTTGAACATATGTGGAGGGTTTGTAACACTACATTTCAAAAGTATTTCTACTTTGAGACTATATATATAAATGACACACACATTCACTGTTTGTTGTGTACTTAAGAGCAGTGTTTTAAGTTTTTAAATGTAGCTTTTATGTTTTATGCCTTGCTTTTAGTTTAGAGGGGGTGGTAATTGAGCATCGCATTTACAATTCTATTATTGCAGTTAATTCACACAAACAATTTTTTATTGTTCATTTTTATTAATCTTGCCATAGGTTGTTGACTTTGTCATTTAAAAATACCAATAAAAAAGTTTTAAAATTTAACTAATTTAGCTCTATTAAATTGACACATATGACATATAACAGCTATTGAAACAAAAAGTGTCAACTGCTAAAAATAAAATCCCAAAATCTAACCAAAGCACTAGGTTTTAAATACTCTCTCGCTAACGTGTTGGATTGAGGCTGCTTGTTTTTTTTAGGAACTTTATATTATAGCTATTCTATGGGCCAGTGACGTTAATCCTACATCCAGTCAGATTCATCCAATCACTGAAGTTCATTTGTTGACTGTGTCGCACCTCTTGTAAGCACCACTACTAGCGCGAGAAGCGCAGCGTCAGGTGTTCAAGGGCAGGATATCATAACTAATATTACAATGTTGTACTCGGTATAAGTAGTTTAAGTTCATTTTTGCGATTAAAGTAGTATTATTTTGGCATAAATAGTATTGGACCTCTCCGCGCGCCTTTATCACATTACTCCAAAATGCTTCATCTGCTCGCCGGACTCATATGCATCTATGCACTGACGTGTGTAAAAGACGTCTATGGACAGAATGAAAAAGGTGAGCGCTTTTTATGTACTGCAGTCCCAATTGACAAGGATACAAGTTGCCCCGTGCAATCTCTGCCCGTTCAAAGCGCATCGGTCCAGGAGGAGGAATTGAGGAACACCGTCATGCAACTTCGCGAGACCATTTTACAGCAGGAGGAGACTATAGTCAATCAGCTGGGAACGATTAAAGAGTTGACGTCTAAGCTGTCACGGTGTGAGTCTGACTCCGAGACATTAAGGAAAACGAATAAAGACACAATGGATGATGTGCCTAAAGATCCGAATGACACAATTGACGTTCTTGGAAAAACAATGCAGAGTCTAAAAGATCGACTGGAAAATTTAGAGGTAAGCTGTTATATTTAGGTTTTTGTCGTGTTCTACATTAATAAATTGGCAGATTAACTGGCTAAGATCATATTTGTACCGGAAGTTTCTCTGCCGCGACTATTTTGGTAATTATGTGGAGGCGTTGAAGATTTACAGGGATTATCTCATTAGTTAGTACGTCTCTATCCCTTAACCACAAATGCCAAAGTTACTTACGATGCCCCAAGCGACAAAATGTCTGGAATGTGTCAGTGCCACTTAAATGTCAGGTGTTAATCTGAATAAGTGAAATCAAAGAGCGAACGGGAAAGCATGTAGGGCTTTATATATATATAAAAAAATAATAATAATAGAAAGCTTTGGTTGCCAGAATAAAACCGTAAAAAATAAAGTAAAATATTTTTTTGTTTTATGTTAATTTTTCAGTTAAATACCGTAATTTCTAATATCAAACCGTAATGTAATGTTAATATACCAACCTATTAAAGTAGTGTAATCTATTTTGTATCTATTTTGATAACTACCAAATGCAGGTGGTGAAGAGAAAGTCACATGATGAACCAAAGCTCATCATAAGTAGTTTTAATTAGTAACACATACACAGTAGAAGGTGCTCAGAGTCATTCACACATACACTAAACACCATCATGATAAGAATTGTTAAACTGAAATGTGCAATAAACATTCATTTGACAACATTACACGTAACATACAACCCTAAATAAACGTAACTGATAAAAAAAACTAAGAAGAAACATAGTTATTTCCAAGAAAAATAATCAAATTCAAACAAAATGTAAAATGCAATGCAGGGAATTCTGGGAATGTCAGTTTACAGTGTTTCCTTGTAAATTTAACAGGAATATACCATTAACCGTTTAAAAGGTTTTAGCATTGTCACAGTTTTTTACAGATAAAATCAAGGTAAATTTTTACAGTGTATGGTCATTTTTGGAAACCACTTCTTTTTTGACGTATTTATTAATTTATTTGTGCATTCCATTTCCACTTTTCCATTATTTATTATTTAAAATGTACTTTCTGAAATATAGTTGTATTTACGTGTTTCATTAAAATAACATTTAACCAAAGACCTAGCAATTTATTTTGTCCTTAGCAGAAATGTATTTACTTCTTTATTTGTACTTATTTACGGTACTTATTTATACCGTCTGCATGGTTTAGTATAAATAGTAGTTTTAAACAAAAAAGAATAAAGAAACATGCATAGCCTACAAAGAAACTAATGTACTCCTTTGGAGGGTCCTAACAGGTCAACAAGAAAATCATTTGTACAACTCTGTTGGCTAAATAGGAATCTTTGAAAAGTAACTTTTTCATTCATTTTTTACCCTTCCAAAGCAACAGCAAATGCGAGCCAATATCTCTGGTGCTTCATTTCCTAATGAGCTGAGAAATCTACTGCAGCGTAGACTGGAGGACTTGGAAAATCAACTGCTCAAGAAGGTCAATGAGCTTGAGGAGGAGAAGTCCCAGCTATATAATGAGACCGTCGCTCATCGCCAGCGCACTGACAGTACTCTCAACTCTCTCATGAACAGGATCTCTGAACTGGAGAAAGGTCTGCACAAAACACTCTTTTGTTCTCTAGTCATTCTTCTTTCCCAAGTACTGGAGACTAGGCAGTGTTGTGACAGATTTGATTTTTAAAATTAGTTAGCACTATGTGTTTCTAAATTTCACAAAATATTCATATTCTACCGTGATAGGTACAGTTCACCTCTTGGTTTCCTTTACTCTTGATCTTAGCTGTCCACTTTGGGTTTTTTTTTTATGTTTGATTCGAAAGAGCAATGCCGAGGTGGTACTCAGGTTGTCTTGTTGCCCTATTTCTGTGTCCTTCCGGAGATGATGCGATATTAAATCTTTAAAACTACTTTTTGACTTCAGGAGGAGCTGGATTTAAATCACCAGAGAATTTCAAGATTTCTCTTCCTCTTCGTACAAATTACCTTTTTGGACAAGTGAAGAAAAGCCTGCCAGAAATGTACGCCTTCACTATCTGCATGTGGCTGAAGTCAGGTTCGAGCCCTGGCATTGGAACCCCATTTTCCTATGGAGTCCCTGGACAGGCAAACGAGATTGTACTGATCGAATGGGGCCATAACCCTATAGAACTGCTCATCAATGACAAGGTAAAGAACTAGCGTAGTGAGAAATTTGGCATTGGATGTTATGAGGACACTGATGATTATTATTACACTGCAAATTAATAATCATCATTTAGCTTATAACTTCTACATTGACATAGCTGATACTAAAATGAATGTTATGAGAAAACTAATGTTTTTTAACAATAGAAATGACTTTCTTTGCAGTAAATAGTTGTAAAATAGTACAAAAATGTAACGGATGGTGATTTATACTGATAAACTCCAAAAAGAGAAAGCCGCATAAAAGTTTGAGGGTTGTTAATACTGTCTAGACACGTTATGCGAGGATTGACGTCATTGCCGCCTAACACCCAATGGGTTCACGTGACCTGGAAACGTAACATGGAAAGTTTAAAAAACACGACTGCAAATAAGATTTGAGAACGTAAATGGAGATTATCAATGTATAATGAGCTGCAAGGGTAGTTCCCCTGTTTTACATTTGGCGGTATAACATTCTATATATCCTTGTATAAAAAAAGAAACTTAAATGTTATAATATTGTAATACCTACCGTTATCAAAAGGTGGCACAACTCCCTCTATCACTAAGCGATGGAAGATGGCACCATATCTGCATCACTTGGACAACAAGGGATGGGCTTTGGGAAGCCTACCAGGATGGCCAAAGATTGGGCTCAGGAGAAAATCTGGCCCCCTGGCACCCTATCAAGCAGGGAGGAGTCCTCATCCTGGGCCAAGAGCAGGTGAGAACATAAGCAGAGCTGATACAGCCTTTTTTGCCGCATTCCCAGACCTCATAGTGCACAGTCACACTGTCTCTGTAATTTTATGCAATCTCTGCACAACATTGTTACTGACTCATGAACTTTACACTTTAAATAAAACTTGACCTCAGGCAGCAAACAATGTCGTAGAGTTAGCTTGCACATCCTCTAAGAGAGAATAAAAGAGGTTATTGTTGTTGTCTTAACGAGGCCTGTCGTTTATGGCCTCAACAGGATGTAGTAGGGGGGCGCTTTGATGCCACCCAGGCCTTTGTGGGGGAACTGAGCCACTTTAACATCTGGGATCGGGTCCTGCGCTCCACGGATATCATTGCCATGTCAAACTGCTCATCGTACATGCCTGGAAATGTGGTGGCCTGGACTGACAGTAACATCGAGGTGTTTGGTGGAGCATCAAAGTGGCCGCTGGAGCTATGCGAAGATCGGCTATTTGACAATTAAATGCATTTGCGGATATTAAAGGGATGGTTCACACGAACATTTTAATTACCCAATTTTTAACTCACCCTCATGCCATTTTAGGATTATATGAAGTTCAATCACAGTTTTTGTCTGAAAGAAGAAAGTTATATACACCTTAAGGATTGAGGATGAGTAAATCCTGGGGTAAATTTCACTTGGGGGTGACCTATCCCTTTAACAAAAATAGCAAATAGTTCTAAAAAACATCAAGTATATCAATGATATATTTAAATATTTTCAGATAGATTACAAAAAGCAGGTAAATGTTACATTTCAGTTGGTATATTCATTGGACATATTTGTGGCTAAAGGAAATTGCCATTACAAAACGTACTGCACTTATCATTTATTTACAGTGTATTTGCATTATACTCCATGGTACATTACCACATCACCACAAAATCAGACAGACATACGCTCATCCTATTGGAATATAGCAGCGTTCATGGCATGTTATGAGTTCTGTAAAAAGTGTTCATGTCCTCATAACTCTAAACTTTAACTAGTCAATTGGAAACAATAAAAATGGCAGCAACCTCAGAAGTAAAATGTAGTTAAATAGTTATTTCCTAAGCATCTGCTGTTATTTTTTTTTATAATTCAAGAATAATCTGTTAATAAAAATAATTTGAATGTAGCTAGCACAGAATAACATTCTAATGCCCTACTGAATAAACTATAAGATTATTAATAAGCCATTTGCATTACCTTTTGTATTGTGGTTTCGTCTATTTATTACTCAAATTACACAGATTAATGTTGGTGTTAATTGTTGCTAGAGAAACTCATAATTATGAGAACATAAACATCCTGGGTTGTCATCTAGAAATGTTTATTACAACATCGCATGAATGCTGCAAAAGTTTTTAGAGTTAAAAAGAGTGTACTCATGGATTTGAGTGTGCATTGTTACCCTGTGGCCTTAAAGAGCCTAATGTAACATGCTTATATCTCATTACAAAGCAGTTTTTATTTAAGAACAAGGTCATACATTATATAAGAGGAACACTTTTGTAAGTCTAAAATTTAGACTTTGGTGAGGGAAATCACATTAATGAGCTCGTAATGTGGTTAAATCACCATAAATCCTTCTTTTTAAAATCTGTCAGAGATTGTTATAAATAGATATTTGTTCAAAGTCTAAAGCCCATCTCTGTTTACACTGACTGTATTACCCATTGAAGATTTTGAATGCTTTAACACTGTCAGATATTTTGAAGAACTGTGTTATGTGAATTATGTTGCAAGGTCTGTTTCTTAAAATATGTTATCATATTTTTATACCCTGTTTTTAAAAATGAAGCACTTTTCAGATATGTGATCTAGTGTTGTTTTGTTTGTTATGGAATGTCAGGATACCCATATGTTGTTTAAAAGCCTTTTTTTGTTTTGTTTACCGTGCCAATAATTCAGGGATTGCTTGACACTGCTAACCTGTGATTGCCAATGAAAAATAAAGTTTGCTTAGAAGTCTTTTTATTAATCTTCATTTTTTTTCTGCTGATATATTTCACTTTGTGATTTAGAGTGTTTTCTTAGCACCAATAAATAAAATAATACATATAGTAATAGAAATAATTTTTTTTTCAAGCAGACATTGTTCATTGAGCTTGCTGTGTTTTTTCCCCCTCCAAATCTACCAAAATGTACTGCACTGTAGAAAGTCCTGTAATGAAGTAGAAGTGTTTCCACTTCTGCAGTCACCTCGGCAGGTATAAATGTGGTTGAGGTCAAAAAATGGAAGGAGAGCATGTAATCACACTGCTCTGATGGACAGGTGGCTCTGAGGGCATTAACCTGTCTTAAGGGGATGAGATCAGTCCCAAGCCAAAGCTTGTGTCACAGAGGGACATTTCCCAAGACTGCACAAACAAACTATTTCAAAAAAAGAAAATGACCTTTAGAGAGGTGGAAATGACGATAAAAAGCTGATGGCACATACGATATTCAGTTTGGAAATTTGGGAAGTTTGTTAGGGTTCTAGAAAGAAAACAGCTGCATCTCTGTGACCTTCACCTACAGGGGGAGAAAATCTCCAGCTTCCTCACGGCTCACATCCTTGAGATGATTAACACTTTAAAGAATTTTGTTTACTCATGCTCTGCCAAATGCATTTCAGTCACACACAGTCACAAGTAGATATCGGATGGAATTACTGAAGGATTTGTGAAGTCCAGAAAGCAGAGTTAATCTGAATAAGGAAGATTATGCTTATTGATAATGCTGAAAGATAATGCTTATTAATAGTTACGAAGGTAGATATTCAGGTATGGGGTAGAATTAAGGGGTCTTATTTCAGAATAAGGGATTCATATGTGCTTTTTTAGTACTATTAAACAGCCAAAATGCATACTAATAAGCAGTTAGCGAGAACTGGTTACTAAACTGTGTCACCAAAAAGTTTGTAGTTGTATAATGAATATAATAAAATATAAACAATGCAAATATTTCAAGTGTGGTTCAAAAGTACTTTTATTGGAATGAATGCGTCAGGATTAAATGTTTTAGATTTATCAAGAGCTCAAAATTAAAGACATTTATGTAACCAATGATTTATACAGTAGTTAAAAAGTTTTTGTAGTTCAAAAAATATTTTTTATGTTTTTTTAAATAATTATCTTCTGCTCATTAAGCCTGCATTTATTTGAAACAAAATACAGCAAAAGCAGTAATATTGTTAAATATTTTTTTATCATTTTAAACAACTGCTTTCTACTTGAATATATTTTATAAATGTATATTTTTTAAAATGTAATGTATTCCTGTTTGTAATTTTTTGTACTTATTACTCCAGTAACATGAAACTTCACAAATAATTCTAATATTCTGATTTGCTGCTCAAAACATGTATTATTGTTATTATTATGCTAAAACAGCTAAGCAGATTTATTTCTAGTTTCTTTGATTAATAGGAAGTTTAAAAGGACAACATTTATCTGAAATAGAAATCTTTTGTGGCATTATAAATGTCTTTATCGTCATATAATCAGTTTTGATCAATTAATGCATTTTTGCTAAATAAAAGTATTAATTTCTATAATTTCTCCAAAATATCCAGGCTTTTGAATGTATAATGTTATAAAAGCTTTTTCAGATAAATTATGATCTTTGATCTTTCTAATAATCAAAGAATCCAAAAAGAAATTACTTAACTGTTTTAAACATAGATAATAATAATAATAAATGCTTTTTGAACACCAAATCAGCATATTAATGATTTCTGAAGGATCATGTGACACTGAACACTGAAGTAATTATGCTAAAAATGTAGCTTTGATCACAGTCATAAATTACATTTTAAAATAACAAACAAAAAACACTTCTTTTAAATTACACAATATTACTGCAATTTATTTTGATTAAATAAATACAGCTTTGGTAAACAAAAGAGAACATTAAAAAATCTTTTTGACCCCAAACTTAGTATTGTACAGGTTTTGTTAATTGGTTTCTTAGCTGGGGAAAAAAAAAAACATTGAAACAAATCTTTGCTAAACTTTTGTAAAGAATCAAATTCAAGTCCTTTCACATACATACGACTTCTGCTACACTTCCAAGGGCAAGAATAATGCCTCAGCCACTTTTGAGCTGAAGGGCACGGTTATTACTAGACGTATGATGCATTGCTCATCTGTAGCCTTTAACCTAGAGAGGTATTTTGCAGTCCCTTGTGGAGCTGTAATTCTTGTCTTCCTGGTACCTCACGGTGCAGACGGCAAATGTCATTGATCATCACAGCAGGAAAACACGGGTCAGGCTCATTCATTTCAGAAGAAAGAGCTCTATGAAGCTCTCGCTCATAATCACTCGTAAAGAAATATGATTGTTCTGCATAGCGATGCATTTTGTACATTTGGGTCAGGTTTAAAACTGTAACAATATTCCAAGGCACGCTTGTTAAACTGCATGCAATCGCTCTAACCTCGCATACTTTAATACTTTTAAAAGATTCATCACGCGTGTCAACATCCATTAGGATCTCAAAGAGGTTTGCATTAACAAATGGAACCCTCATGAAGCAAACCTTGAAACCCACTCAAGTCCAAACAAAAAGAGCTGAGAAAGCATTAGTGCATTCACGTTGAAAGAGAAGAGTGAATCAGCTGAGCAAAAAGCTTTCAGTGCTCTTGTAATGTGTCGATTAACGGGATGTTGAGCCTTAGTGTTTTCTAGTTTTAGTTGTAAATAGGTAAGACAACATGACAAAAGAATTAAATGAAAGACTGATTTTAACTAATGTAATGTAGTCCGGGGGAATCAGTAAGAATTCTCTGGCTGATGAAGAAGCGGCTGGGCTTCATTTGTTTTGTCCTGCAAGGGGACAGATGCATCTTTAGCACGTAGTTCGATTTCTGTGAAGGAGAGATAATTCACATCTGCCATCTGTTAACACACAAAAAGAGAAAACGGACGTTTATTGTAATTGGAAAGGACACCAAAATACATATTCTCTTATATCAGATTATATGTACTATAATTTTACAATCTTAAAATTACTCTTTAAACTGTCACTGTTTTGAGAGAGATGTGCTGACATGTCATTTCTCGTTTTCCTTCATAAACAGAAACCTTTATTGGAAAACTAGTACATGTGAATAAATTGAGGACAAGATATGATTCTCAGGTAAATTTGTTTTGGATTTTTCCGGAATGATGGCTAGTTGCATAAACATAGGCACTATGTTGCAGCTTCACGCAAAATGAAATTTATGACTCACCTTCAAGACATTTACAATGTATATGAGTTTGTTTCTTCATCATCAGTCCACAGATTTGTAGAAATTTTACAGTGAATAATTAGAATGAGCATAAAGCGTTGATAAAAGCATCAATATTCCACAAGTAATCCACACAACTTCAGTCCATCAATTCATTTCCATCAATCTCCCAACCCCCATGCCAGCAAATCAAAAAATAAATAAATATATTGCATTGACACTGTAATCAATAAAATGATGCATACATGCATAAACCCACATATGGTATACTTATAGACCTCCACAAACATACATCAAACTGCTATTTTATCAAGGTAAACAGCCAATTTAAAAAAAAAGATCATTGGTCAGCTCCCAAATATTCAAGGAAGGACTTCCAAATCTGTATGAATCTCTTTGGTTTACCCACAATCTTGTATCTCATTTGTTCCATATGCAACACATTACTGAGCTCTGTAAGCCACATTTCAAATTTAGGCAGAAACTTTGTTCCACATCAACAATATTTTCTTTTTTGCTATGATCGTCCCATATTTAACTGTGAATCTTAAATACATTTAATTAGAAAGGAAACACATCAGTCCAAAATGAGCACAATTGTGAGCAGAACTAAAATAAATAAGCCAAAGGGATATATGGGATGTAACTGAAAAGCTGTCCTCTATAATACTGCTTTCACAAGTTCTCTCATCTGAAACATAAGAGATCTTAAATATATTTGCAAGTCAAGCATTATTAATTAGCTAAAACAGTCCAAAACCATTCTATACGCAATATTTTGTTGTGAGAGGACAACAGAGATCAAAGTTTCAACAGGAGGAAACATTATTATAGATTATGGCCTTATATTTTGGCCAAAGATTATGGTCTATTTAATTCACAAGATGTCAAATGGGGCCATATTGTGGATTATTGTGTAAGATCACCTGTTTGAATTTTCTTTCTAATGGCACTTTTTCACTATTGTAATTTAATGCTAAATTGCTCAAAATCTGTTCCAATATGTTTTTAATACTGACTGGTCTGAGAGCAAAAGTTCAGCAAATTTTCATTTTTCGGTGAACTGTTCCTTTAATACTGTGTCTTCAGAATTAGTCTGACCAACTATCAACTAGTCAATTTGGCTTAATATTGTATTTAGATATAAGATTTCAACAGTTATTTCAGCTAATTAAGTAATAAAAGGTAACAAAAAAGTAAAGGTAATAAAAACACTATTAAAAACTAGGGGACAATGGTTTCATAACTGAATCACCTCTAATAAAGTATTTAACCCGTGGCTTATTTTCAAGAGAAGAGTTATACAACTTTACAACCACAAAAGAACTGACTCACTGCTTAAATAACAATTTTAGAGGATAACAAAAACCCTGTAGAAAAGATTGTTTCCTTAAATAGCCTACTTTCTGGTCTATGTCAGCCTCTTGTGGACAAACCTGTATGTTACACTTAATTAAAAGCATTTGCATTTGTGTGTTCTTGTTCTCTTTTCTGAATCACTCACCAGAGCCTTAGACATGAGGGATTGCTGGCGTGGACGACACACTGACACAGAGATGAATATGAGAGAAGCAACTATCAGTGCTGCAGAGGGCAAAATGAAGATGAGACTCACATCTGGAAGGGAAGCATATATACATGAGAGAGTGAATGTATTACACAGAAAAAGAGCAAACAGATTAGTGGCAAATGGCACTGCATAACCAAGCCTAATATTTGATGTGGAATTTATTTTGCTATACAAGAGGAGGAGCATTTGTTCATTTAGGGGGCACAAATTAATCTTATTGAAGTTTTTAGTTTTTTGGAAATAATTTTGCAAAGTGATGTATCATGAAATCACATAGGTTTTATTTTAAATGATTAATTTGATTGACAAGTAGGCTAATCTTTATGGCAACACACACAGTTGGAGTCATTTTGTTTGCTCAGAGTTTAAAGTTAATGCAGCTTGGTATTGCTTAGTTCATGTATGATTAGTATTTCGAACAAATATGTCGAATAATGATATAATGACTAACTTATTTATTTAAGTCAGTCACTTGTCGCCACCTACTGGCTTAAAAATATAGTACAAGAGACACTAAAGAAAAACACATAAAACTAAAACTGCCACAGCCATATCATCCGGCAGCCCAAGCCTGGTTGCCCACTGAAGCTAAGCAGGGTTGAGCCTGGTCAGTACCTGAATGGGAGACCTCCTGGGAATCTAGGTTGCTGTTGGTAGAGGTGTTAAAGAGGCCAGCAGGGGGTGCTCACCTTGTGGTCTGTGTGGGTCCTAATTCCCCAGTATAGTGACAGGGACACTATACTGTCAATAGAGTACCGTCTTTCGGTTGACATGTTAAACCGAGGTCCTGACTCACTGTGGTCATTAAAAATCCCATGACACTCATCGTAAAGAGTTGGGGTGTAACCCTGGTGTCCTGGCCAAATACCCACTGGCCCTTGTCTAGCATGGCCTCCCAATAATCCCTATCAATTGATTGGCTGTATCTCTCTCTCCTCTCCACCTGTAGCTGGTCTGGGGTGAGCGCACTGGCGCCGTTGTCCTGTGGCAGCGGTCGCATCATCCAGGTGGATGCTGCACACTGGTGGTGTAAAGTGCTTTGGGTGTATGGCAATGCACAGAAAAATGCTATATAAATGTGTCATTCATTAACAAAGTGCTAACAGTGAAATGACCCGATGCTGTTGGACTGTCTCCACAGTTCTGGAATGCTGCTTGACCAATCGAATTTGATGACTGGAACTAGTTTGTTGTATGAAATACAGTAACTAATGCTTTTTATTAGGAGGTCTTAATCTGGTCTTTGCTGGTTTAGAATGACTTAATTAATCGTTTACATCTCTTTTGCCACCTGTGAGAGGTTTCTTGAAAATCTGAAGGTCAAAATGTTATAATGAGGCTGAATGAACAATCAGTTAAGCATTATAAAGGAATCCTTTTTTGATCCAAATGTGTTCAGGCACAATACTGAAGGAAGCAGTGATTTTAATGGAAATGTTCATTTACATAGATAATCTTTCACAAGTCATACAGGATTGGAACATGACAGTGAGTAAATGTTCATTGTCATTTCTGTGCCATTACGTGTTCCAGTTTGACATAAAGAATATGATCATTTTTGAGCTAAACAAGGATTTCCACTTAATGCAGAAAACACTTTAAAGTTACTTTTCCGGAGGCCTGAAGAAAGATAAATTGTTTGAGATAAAGCATTATACTTACGGCTACTCTGCACATAGATGTTGTAGGATGTCTGGAGGTTGCTGATATTGTTTCTCACACTAAGGTCTAAGCAGTGCCTTCCTACTGATCTGAAGGTGTAGTTCAGATTGAATATGTTCCCGTAGAGCCTGACTGAATTGCAGGAAGCTGGACTGGGCGTGTGGCATTCAGACAAAACTCTCCAGCACAGACAAACCGGTGGACTACATACATCACATGCAATAGAAAAAATAATTAAAAGTCAAGTCTGTGGATGGAGAATGAAAGACTATATATTTTTAAAATGCATTTACCTTCCTCCAACGTGAAAGGACAAACTGCTGCTCTGGTCGACGTTATAAATTAAAGGTCCTCTCAATTCAATGGTCTTTATGGCATCTATAAAAAAACAAAAGAATCTTTGACATGCTTACACCAGTGGTACAATAAAGAGTCAGCTAGAGAGATAATGATTCTACACCCACCTAACACAGTCAAATTTACAGAATACAGGCCAGTCATTCTGGAATGTTGGGGCGTATTGGCTTCAATGCTCAGTTGAAATGTGTAGTTCCCTGTTGAAGTGTAATGACATTTCACAAAAGGCTCTGGGCCTTTACGCACTTCCCTAAAAAACAAACAGAAGAACAATGCCAACTGTAAAGAAAACCATTTTAAATATAAACATTTAGTTTATTGAAATCCATGTATTTAATCACATAACAATCACCCATTGCCTAAGTCCCATGAGTACGTGAAAGAGCGCAGGGTATGTCTCGAGTCAAAGTGCTCAAATGAAACCACGGTGGGTGTGTAAGATGCCAGCTTCCCACTATCCCGCAAGTATGTTGAATTATCTTCCATTTGACGAAAAATAATCTTTCCTCTGACATTTCCTATAGTGAAATAGAAACAACGTAACCAACAAGTAACCAACCAAGTCAAAACACAAAAGAGGACTAGACAACTTACCAGATAACTGATGGGATAACTCATCAGGTATCCCAAAAACAAGAGAGGAAATCAGTGAGAGAAAAGCGTGAACCAGAGCACCCCGGATCCTGATGGAAATAAATTTGCAACTTGAAATATAAACATTTAACACGAATATAAAAACTGAAGACTAAACGATTAGTCACAACAGCAAAACGTATGTTTAGCTATTAATTCGAGCTATAGCCTACATACCCGTACATATGGACTCGTCAGAATTACTTTCTAAATGTGTAGACGACAGCTTGTGACTTGTGAAAGGATGACTTAGTTGAGCCTTTTATGTCTTTCACGCTGTTTTGTAAAGGCTTGAAATCATATCCACGTGTTGAATCCTTATGCTCATCTGAATAATGATGCGTGCTGTGATGCCGAAGAAAACATAATTCATGCAGAAACATGACTAATTCACAAGCTCATTTCTTGACAGACTTCTGGATAGATATTAGAGAAAGCAACAGTCTCTATATATTATTCCCAAGCGTTTAAATTATGTGTACTGGTGCAAGTAGTCGCACTTGTTGCTACAGTATGAATTTACTAACTCCTTCCTAAAACCATATTGGAATAATATTGTGGAGAATATTCCTTGGGAGAAGGTATGGTCTTTGCCTCATAAGTATCTGCTAACCAATAAAATAAATGAAATAACTGATCCACAAATGTTACCCGACTAAAGCCTTTCTTAAGAAATATAAATCAGACATTGAAGTAAGTTGCAGTTTTTGTCATTCTTCTGAAGAGGATTTCATACATTTGTTTTGGCAATGCTCTATACACTGAAAAGTTTTGGTCTGATTTTTTAGCGTTTATACAATTCGATTTTGTAAGTGACTTTTCTTTGTGTTTTAAGGATGCTTTCTTTGGTTTATTTGACTATTCAAAAGAAAATACAGGAAATACTACATAATCAATTTATGTCTTTTGTTAACTAAATTCTTCATTCGCAAACAAAAGTTTTCTGGCTCCAAACCTCTATTCTCTTTATTCAAAATTGACTTGAATAAATACTGTATGTGGAAACTATCCAGAATTCCACTCATTTGAAGGCTGTGAAAACTGTATCCCTGTATTCATCCTTTGTGTCTTGATGTAGTTTTATTTTTTATCCACCCTGGCAAGGTTATGTACATTGTTGTCGTTTGTTTTATTTCAGTTGTTTTCAATTTTTGTCATTGTGTATTTGTACTATTTCATTGTGTTTAAGGAAGTTAATAAAAATAAATAAATAAATAATTTTTTTTACTAACTCTATAGGGGAAAAAACGGTCACAGAGTGGCGCTCTAATGTTAAGCGTGAAATGTTTATCAGCTGAACAATATCTTATGATTTTGATATCAATCTTCGATATACACATCACTCTGATTAGCTTATTAGGGTACCAGTTTTGGTCCATAAGTGCACAAAATGATCTTTAATTACTCATAGAGAAATGGAAATATAAATGTTTGAGTATTTGCAGTATTAATCAATCCGATAACGCATGTAGGCTACGTTAATAAAAATGACTTTATTACAGTATATTTTTTTATATTAAATTTTTTTTTTTTTGCGTTTGAAAATGAATTAGCTTATAAAAATGTTTAAATAAAACATTAATTCAAGACTTCAAAAATTGTTTTATTTATTGTCATAAAAGAAAATAATATTTTTTGTGCATAATATCTTCACAGAGCAAAATGCATCAAAGTTTAGCCCAAATATCACATATATATAAATAAAGAGTTATTAATTATCATTACAGAAAAATCGGAATAGTAAGCCAATAATAAGCTAAAAAAAAAAAAAAAGAGATGGGAAAGAAAATGACTTAATTTCTGTTTGGCCGTAGAAAGCTGTGACGTCACGGATCCCACCTTTCCACGTGTGGCTTGAGGTCGCGCGGAAAGGTTTCCTCCTTCAGTGTATCAGTGCAGTATCGTGTTCTTCTCGAGAGCGCTAGAGCGCTCTGTTCTCTGCCGCTTCACACACGTTAACAGGTGGGAAGAAAACACAGCTTCACGGTTTGAACGGGGAAAGTTGAATCAAACACACTGTTACCAAGGACGTTTGGACAATACCTGCAAAAATGTCTCGAACCCCGGAGGACGTGAACAAACTCACCGAAAGCACATACAAGGTAACGTAGGTTTAAACTGCGTTAATTTTCTTGGTCATTGATTAAGCCAACCGCGTGTGTATTTATAGAATTTGTTATCGACCGTCTGCTCTAAAATACAGTACAAGCATCCTCGTGAAAGTTGTGTTGCTTTGTTTAAAAATCAGGTGTTACTTTATGGCACTCTGACGTTTTGTCATTAAGGTGCGTGCAAGTTGCGCAATAGAGGCATGAGTGCATTTTAAAGTGCTTCAGTTGGGTTTCTGGGTTGAGTTCAGAAACCAGTTTGTGCTGAACTGTTTCTGTTATTGCATACCTTACTGTTCATTGTTTGCCAAGGGTGTGTTCTTGGGAATTAGCCGAGGAACTGCCCAGAATTACATTACAGAAGGGCATTTCAATAGAGACCCAGAGGGCCCTATACTTAAGCAGGACTTTGATCTCATAGGCAATATAAATAGAATTATAAGTCAATGATTAAGCAAGGGTATTTTTAGCTATTGTAGAGCTATTTTTAGAAAACAAATTGCATGAACAATAAAATGTGATTTACCCAAAATGGGGAAATACATGCACTTATAAAATGTAGAACCAGGAACCGTTAACCCAATATGTTAAATGATGTCATTCTTTACTCATTATCATATTTCCAAACCTTGAAGAATATTTTATGTGTTGTCTGTACGGTAAAAATCGTCCATTTTTGAAGTTTCTTCAGTTTCATTCAGCAGCAGCATCTCTGCAACTTTGAATAATGAGCTTTGTTTCCTGCTCTTCCAGAATGTGATGGAACAGTTTAACCCAGGACTGCGGAACCTGGTTAACCTGGGGAAGAGCTATGAGAAAGCAGTGACAGGTAATCACATCAGTTAATTCACATAAAAATAAAAATACATAACCCTACATTTTTGCATAAAATATTCATTAAAAGCTCAATAAACCTAAAACTGACTGACAAAAAAAAGAAAACAATATTTCTTTTCAAAATATCTGAAATAAAGGCAGTCACCAGTTCCTGTTAATCAATATGAGTTATTCACTTTCTCATAGCAATGACCTTTGCTGGAAAGACATATTTCGATGCAGTCTCAAAGATTGGGGAAAATGCTGCTGTATCGCCTGTTTCTAGGGAGATGGGTGAGTATTAGTCTCTTAACCATTACCCAGAGGTCCTAATCTGGCCGTTGCTGATTTAGATGTGCTTTGTGCAGAGAGCAGCTTAACATTTCCTAGCAGATGATTCATTGGACTCAACATGTCTTGGAATATGCTGTGCCAGTTATTTCCTCATTTTCTCAAATAGAGTTCCACATTTGTGTCTGCTTGAAGCCCCAGACAGGTTTGGTTCTTGTTGACTTTTCGTGACTCAGCATCAGTTTGATTCATATCGTCTGGACATAATGACGGTGCTTTACTGTGATTATAAACTGCCATCTGTTTCATGGCAACTTTTCATACTCGCCACCGCAGATCCAGTGAAAGAAAATTATACCTTTTTTTGTGTGTGTGTGTGTGTGTGTGTGTGAAAAAATACAAAAATGAATGGCTATGTCTTCACATTAATCTGTTAATTTGCCTAGAAAATGGCACACATTGTTCATAGTACAATTACATTTTACTTACTGTATTAGAGCTTTTTCTTTCCAGTGAAGTGTTCTTTTGTGATTTACTGAGCTTCACTGGTTTTATCGTTCCTAGTTTTTCCTGGAATCCCTTTCAGGCAGCTCAAATGACCACTAGGCACTGTGAATTCTCTCACATGTTTTGCACGGACCGCCAGCAAACACACTAAGTAAACAGCGCCTCTGTGAGACTGTCTACAAATCTTTCCACCTCTGGTCCCATTGAGAAAAGCATTGCAGTTTGATTGTTCAGAGCAAGTGCTTGCCATCGATATTCACATATAGTTTAGTCATAAGACCATGCATCATATGACAATCTTAGGCTGTGTCTTTCCAATACTGCAGTGATTACTGGTGCATACTTACCTGCAAATTTTCTTATGACCTCTAAGAGTATTATGACAGCATGTGTTTCATATATAAGGAATGTATAGCTTATGATTGCTTGTGACACGTGATTGACATGAGGTCTTGATTAAGTGAGCGTCGTGTCAACATTAACACACCTGAAAGAAAGTTCTGGAATATTTACTAATAATTAATTTTGGTTAACACAATTTGAATTCAGCAGTTATTAATATGACTGCATGTCTGAGCCAAATGTCTCATCAAATGATACTACGTGATGAATTACCATAGTTACTCCCCATTTAGTTCTTAAAGCGATTTCGCTAGGGACTTTAAACATTCAATCAGAGATGTATGACTGGAATGTAAGAAGTGCTCAGTGTAGTCACCACCCTTTTTCTTTTACTGACGCACACTTCTAGAATTAAGACCATGAACATTCACATGTACGTGTACTTTTGTTATTTTAACGAAACAAGTTCCTTAATATCAAGCTGTTTGACATCTTATGGTGGAATTGTTTATGACAGACATATCTTACAGTACAAACATCAACCAGAATGTGGTTGGTAAGAACATGGTGAATTTCATAGACATTGTTTGGTTTAGGTGCTTGATGATGTGAAGTAAAAAATGTCCTTTGGTGGAAATTGGTGTCCGTTTATCAGCCCCATACAGCATTTTACACGGGAATTATTATTATTATTATTATTTTTTTTTTTTTAGTAGAACACTGCTTTTAAAGTCCTTCAGCCTTCTCAACAAGCATTTAGGCAATAAATCAGTGTCTAGATTTTTCTTTTTCAAAGAATTGTATGACTGTCCTTGTTATTTATAGTTTCAAGTTAGTATGATTTTTTTTTAGCATTAGTTATGACATTAGAAGACAGCAAACACCACCAGTTGCCTATAAAGTAGATGTTAATTAAAGCCGTAACAAAAGTAGCGATATATCTTTTCTTTCATACTATTGGTCTTTGTTCAGCTGACTAGTTGTTAATTAAAAAAAGAAAGAAACATAAGCGTAGATGAATCATTCGTAATAAGATCCATAATTAGATAGGGTAAGTTTCCATCTCATTTTAAAAGCACAAGACCCAAATATTACCAGGTAATGCATTTGAAATGGTAGCATGTGTCAAACTTTATTCGTAGAATGAGTGAATGTGTTTAATATTAAGCCAACATAAAATCAAAACTGACCTAATTTTTTTACATTGTTCTAATGGTGGTCAAAAAAATCAGTGCACATTAATCAATAGAAAAAATCCTTGAACTTGTAGTTTTAAAGCAAAATGCTCAAATTTGCAATTCCAGTTTAAAACAACTTTCTTTTCTGCTGATGCTACTTTGTGCATGCAGGTTGTTGGGGAAGGTTAACTTATTACAAATAAGGACAATTTTTAGCTGAGTTGTATTCTGTCTCCTTAGGAAGACCCCCCCCCCATTCTTTTATACCTGAGGCAGTTTATTTTTATAAAAAGAAAAGGAAAAAAAACACATTTCAATGAGAAGGCACTGTACTTTTTATATTATCCAAATAAATGTAGGTGTGCTTGAATGACATGTTATGGGAATAGTGTGATTCCCACAGTAATTTTAGCTTTTGTTGTTGTAGCATGGCTTTATTGTGAGAAACCAGGTCTCGGGTCTCTTGTGTAATGTTATCTTGTCATTGAAAGCATCGCCTGTCACATCCAGGAAACCCTCTTCCTTGTCTTAGGAATTCATGACATCAAACTGCTTTTAGCTGTTGATGATGGTATTACCAAAGAACCTCTAATGTCATTCTTTCACGTTTTATCTCAAAGATAATATAAACAGAACATAATGTGACACACAAACATTTAATTATTAATTCTGTTTCTGGCAGGTATATTTGAACATTTTTTCCTTCATTAAATGCTGTTTTCAAAAATTAAATGCATTTGAAACTGGCATATGATAATGATAAAGAACATGCAACAAAACTATTCAGCGACTATTTGATTTTTAAATGATCAATTGTAACCAGCTGACTACTGTAAATCATCTGATATAAACTTTGAGCATAATTAGCATTTCATATATTTGTGAAATGGGATATTTAAGGTGGAAAATTGTAGCATGAGAAATTGCCACCCTTGTTTTTTTCCTGATCCAATCAAAGAGATTCATTAAGCAGAGAAAAAAGGAAAATTGTGCACTGATTAATTTTGTGCTTTATGTAAAATTTCATTTGCATTCGTTTTTCAGGAGTTTTTCGTTGATTTTACTGATACTGCTTCATCTACATTTGTATGCACCACTGACAATCCATTTAGGCTTTCCATAATACATTGACAGGGATACCCTGTAACCTTTGTAAGGTGGTGCACTTTCATGGCAACACAGGGCAGGTGCTAACACTCTCCGCACAAAGATGGCATTTACTGACCCATTCGGCTGATCTTGCTATGCTAATGATGCTATTATAACTGCTGGATGAGTGATAATGCTACAGCTCACCTCTGCTCGTTTGTTTTCATGAGCAGCACTAATGGAGCCCCAGCTAGATGAAATGACACAGATCATAAAACAGCTGGAGAAATGCATGAAAACGTAGTCAAAGGGGAGTCGTGTACAAAGTAGTTCAACCTTAATACCTCTCCGAAGGCAACTTTGAACTGTTTTTTCCAGTCGAGATGGAAGCAAAACTAGAAAAAAAATCGTATAAGTAATGTAGCAATAATGTTTCACTTTTCTTCTCAGGAGTGGTGTTAATGGAGATTTCAGAAGTGCATAAGAAGGTCCAACTGGAACTGGAGGAGACTGTAAGTATGCATTATGGTTTTAAGATATTTGTTCTTTTCCCCCCCCCTATTATTCCTGTGTAATTCCAGAATAAGCTGTAGATATTAATAGGTATTTAGTGTGTCTCTGGATAATTCTATGTAGTTTCGCTACCTTTGGTTCTTTATATAATTCATTATCTTCATAAGTCTCAATAACATCTTGGAGCTTAGAATTTGTTTACAGGATAATTTCCCTAAATTCAGAATTTTAGTTTTTAGTATTCTTATAAAAAAATATGCTTTTTTGAATACATACACTATATTGGGGTCAATAACTAAAAAAAAGAAAGAAATAATGTTAATAATGTTTTTATCTCTGGATGCAATAAATTGGTTAAAAGTTATCGTGAAGACAAAAATTTGTTTCATATAAATATGTTCTCTGCCAACATTGATGATAATGAGAAATGTTTTGATTTTACATAAACTGATGTGATTTAGAAATAAACTTTACTAATTTAGAATAGTAATTTGGAAATAAATTTTAGCCATCTTATTTAAAGCTCAATTTAAAAGGCGAATTCTCCTTAAAGACTAAATGTCCCACTGCTGTAACTGGGTAACATCTTTGCATATGAAATAACTATTATATTTGGAACATGTTTTTACAGTTACAACTGCTGAAACTAAATTAAACGTGAAAAGTGTTTTGTGTCCGTTGATTCTGCAGCTCGGTTTTCTACTGTCATCTCAATAATTTGCCAGTGGGCGGGGCCAAGAATGAAAAATTTGAAACATAGAAATTGATCTGATTCTGTAGGGTTGACCTTTGTCACAGCATTGTCATACTGAGACAAAATCTGAAAAACTTCATTTTGGCACATTGGTTCAGTAAAAGATTTTGGAAGTTTTTTTTTTTATAGTACATTAACCTGCAAAAAAAAACAAAAACATTAATCTTATATGTCAAAAACGTTTTTTGAAAATTAGTATTTCTCAGTTCTGGATACTTTGACTGTATTTCTGATTTGAAACAAAAAGCCACCTTGGTGAGCATAAAAGAATATTTTCAAAAACATAATTAAACAAATGTCTGTCCCCAAGCGCTTGTAAGGTAGTGCATTAATATGTAAAGCAGCGTAATTTTACAGCGGCGCTAAAAATATAAAATGCAACTTTTATGATAAACATCTTGAATGAATATTTAAACCCTATGAGCAGAACTATAGCTAGCAGAACTAAGCAGTAACTTTTTGTATGCATTTTTGTAGTCTTTTGATCTTGAAACTGAAATTTAAACGTTGCCATTATAAATCATACAATAATATTTTGCGTTTGAGATGGTGGTGCGTGTGCTGAAATATCTGAGGTATGCCGAAGCTGATAAGAAAACCTAAGATAACCCTTTTGTTTGACTTTTCTACATAATTGTATCATTGTCGTGGAATTATAAAGTGACTTAATGCAATTTCACTGTTATTGATTGATATCGCTCTATGGTGATTTATCTCCGCTAACCTTTTCGCTACAGTTCAAGAGGTTTCATAGAGAGCTCATCACTGAACTGGAGAGGAAAACTGATATGGATATCAAGTACATGAATGTAAGAGTCAACAAAGCATCGCTTCTCATTCCCTTACCTGTGCAAGCACGGATATCTCATGAACGTTGTGGTATTACAATCCTTCTAGGCCACTTTCAAACGATACCAGTCAGAACACAAATTGAAGCAAGACTTTTTGGACAAATCACAAGCCGACCTGAAGAAACTGCGCAGAAAAAGTCAAGGAAAGCATTCGTCTAAGTATGAGATCAAAGAAAATGAGGTGAGGTGTCGTGTTTTTTTTTTGTTTTTTTTTTATAAAATCTGTTTGTCTGCTAGTCTTATTATTAAATTGAATACAAGCTGATCAGTTTGTAGTCCTACATCTTAGAAGAAAATTAGCAATTGGCAGAAAACCAGTGTTTCCTTTTTAATTTTCGCTGGGTTTTTAGATTGATATTAGTTGATACTTCAATAATAACTCAGTCATGAATTTTAAAGGTGCTGTGTGCACTAACAAGTTACTTGAAGTCACTAGAAACAAAAGTAGCGACAGGTCTTTTCTTTCATGTTTTGTAACTGATTATCAAAAAAAAAAAAAAATGGATAGAACATATAAGACTTGAATACTTTGAGCAGGGATTTGGTTATGTGCACTGATTGTCGATTGGATTTTGAGATGTTGAGATGAATCACTAGAGAGAAGTCTTTCAATGAATAGAGATGAGATGACCATGAGATAGGGTTAAAAAAAAACTTCAATGAAGAATGCAACTACCACAAAAATGTTTTAATCCTTGATAAGTCAACCATTTAAAGTCCTTTTATAAAACAACATTTATATCAGTGACTTCAACATTCATGTTTGAGGTTTAACAGTCTGTAATTTATTTTGTAGGGCAGAAGGTGGAATTTATTTCAAGTAACATTTGTGACAGACGTTATATTACTTTTAAATCCAAACCTGCTATCCTCAAAGCAAATAAAAAGTTATCGAGGAAAGTCATCACAAAGGATTGGCTCTGGTAACAGCTCTATGCAATTACCTTTCTGGCTGAATATAAGAAATACGATTGGACACTTGCAGTTGTTGAAGTTGATTTTAATAGTCAGTTTTAATAGCTCAACAGTCACCATTGTGTTCCTCCTTTTACATTGTTCCATTAAATAGATGGCAATGGAAGCCTTTTTATCTAATGTGTTTTGAGATGGATGTCTGAAAGAAAATTGAACTGAGCTGAGTTTAACAAAGCGTCAGTCACAATCATGTGAATTGTTTTCACTGAGGAAAACATTCAGAATAAAGTGCTTTTTAGTAATTGTGTTATGTTGCGAATCACAATGAGCCTGAAATGACTTTAAAATTGGCATTGTAAACACAGTATCAACCTTAAAATAATCATTTTGAATTGAAGCCATATGATAGCCATGTGGGCAACTGCTCTGACATATGGTGAGGTTGCTTTTTTGGGCAACTTGATTTTTAGTCCTGGCTTGAGATGCTTTCCTGGTTAAATTGCCCTCTCTCCTCTTCCATGATTGTCTGTCTGTCCTTCTACTGTCCTATCTAAAATTAAGGGGAAAAAAGCTCAAAAACATTTTGGGTGTGGACAAATGAAGTACATATACGAAAACCTGTTTATTTCTCTTTGCTGAATTAGAAATCTAATCCAAAAACATGTGAGGTTGTGTCCTTGACAAAATCCATATATCCATATATATTCATATAGCCATAAAGTCATATATAATTTGTATTCACAATGCACTGCTCGGGTTAAAGTCACTGGTGGAGACAATACTCGTGTAGGTCTTTCTTGTCCAGACATGATCTGCAAAGTAAAAAAACAAAACAAAAAAAAATTCTGAAAACAACTCCAAGGAAACAAGCAATGTTCATGGTCACTATGACAACTTACACAGAACTGTAATAGCGAGGGGAATCCTGGGAAGAAGAACCGAGATCTGTTTCTGGTGTCATTTTCACAGGTCTGCTGGGTAGCAGCTCTGTTCTATAAAAGTAATAAATCCTCAGTCTGGAAAAAGAGTTACTCACTTGAAAATTACTGCATTAGCATGAGGTGTTGACTTCATAATAATATGATTGATGTCTCATTTTGTTGAATGTGATGTTTTGTTTGTGTCTCAATGTCTCAAAAACGGTTTATTTCGAGCAAGGTTTCAAGAATGTGTCTTATCTTATGATCATTATCATCTGTAGTGTGTGGAGACCATCTCATCCCGGCAGACAGATATGCAGAAGTTCATTGCAGAAGGATGTAAGGAAGCTCTGCTGGAAGAGAAAAGGAGGTTCTGCTTCTTAGTGGACAAACATTGTGCCTTCACCTATCAGCTGACAGCCTTCCACGACAAGGTGACCTACTGAGAATATTCAGCTTTCAGATTCAATAAATATTCAACTCACTGGTTTTACAGGATATATTGTTAGAATAGAAGTAATGGTACAATATTGTACTACTGGAGTTGATAAGATATGTAAATTGGAATTGAAAGAAGTCTCTTATGCTCACCATGGCTGCATTTATTTAATCAGTAAGAAGTAAGAGTTCTAATATTGTGAAGTATTACATGTATAATTTTACAGAATACATTACAGAATACATAATAATATGTGACCCTGGACAACAAAACCAGTCTTAAGTGTTAATTGATTGGTTAGTTGATTTTTGGCCAAAAAAAAAAAAAAAAATCAAAAATTTTGACCCTTACAATGTATTTTTGGCTATTACTACAAATATTCCCCAGCGAATTAAGACTGGTTTTGTGGTCCAGGGTCAAAAGATTTACAACATTTTACAATTTAAATATTACTTCTTTTTTTAAATGTTAAATATAATTCATTCCAATAATGGCAGTGCTGAATTCTCAGCAGCCATTACTCAGGTTCTATTCTAGTATGATGATGCAGAAATATTTCTGATTATTATCAATGATGGAACTCCATGATAGGAACTTCAGAAGAACATTTATTTGAAATAGAAAGCTTTTGTAATATTACGTCTGCTGTAACTTTTCATCAATTTATTGCATCCTTCCTACATAAAAGTAATTTTTATCCCAAAAAAGTAATATCCCCAAAAAAATACTGATCTTTTGAAGAACCTTGTTTTGTTTTTCCATTGAACCGTTTTTGCACTTCCCCCGCAGGCCAAGGAGATGCTGACCGTCACACTGCCCAGCTGGCAAGATAAGTGCAACGATGCCACCAGGGTGCCCGACACAGTGATATCCATGATTGAGAGTCTGCGGACTCCAATGTCAGTCATACCAGAGTCTTCACCTACATTGGAGCGCAGTGACAGGGTTAGTCTCACACAGAAGAGAATGTACCACTATTAACATATGAGTATGTGTAAATGCTACTTTTTTGTTTGAGAGCCACATAAAATTCATTTCAATTAGCCTGAAATACACTGTGATTTTACAAAACAAGTTGATGCTAGTTGAGGATTCCACACAAAATCGGGTAGTGTAAGAGGGTCACAGACTTTGATTCCATCCAGTCGGAGGATATTTTTTAGCGTCTACTAGCAACAAAGCGCAAGTTTCTACATGAGTTTATTGTGATTAGAACAACTTTAAAGTCTGGTAGTGGTTAATATTGATTCTTGGTCGTGAAGTGTATGATGCTCAGTTTTCCTTTGTCACTATTTACAAGTGTCTAGTGTTTTAAAAATCTGTTCAGATTTTAAAAGTCATGTAGTGTATTCCAGCCAACACAAACTGATTGAGTTTTGTTCAAAACATCACACTGACTTTAAGGTCTCTGCATTGTCTTTTTTTTTTTCTCCTCAGACCAATTCTGGTTCAATTGTTCCGCCGCCAGCCCCATCACTGAAAGCCCACACAAGCCCACTGGCCAGCATGTTCTCCCAGGACATTCCTAAAAGCCCCATTTCATCAGAGCTGTACTCAGGCAAGCTGAAGGCTGCTTACACTTTGATCTAATCAGACTTTCGTTTCTTCTGCTCTCAACAATCAAGCGTACTAGTCTTTGTTTTGATGAAGCGCTCCTTGAAACATTGCTGTGATTACTAATCTAGCTGATTACTGCCACGAAATATCACATAAATTGCACTTTGCAATCTACAGATCAAGACAGCCTTGACGGAAACGGCTTGTCTCGTTCGGAGTCTGTGTCTAGCGGTATGGATATGGCGAAGAAGACCAGGGTGCAAACTATCTTCCCCCACACGGCAGGGAATAACGAGACCCTGCTGAGCTTTGATGATGGAGACATCATTACACTGCTTATTCAAGAGGAGAGGGATGGATGGCTGTATGGAGAACTAGAACATACTGGACAGTAAGTGAACCATTATATAGGGCTGCTTGGTTTTATCCTTAAAGAGCTAGTTTGCTCAAGATGAAAGCTATTGCTACATTACTTACCCTCGTGATGTTCCAAACCTGTATGACTTACTTTCTTCTATGGAGTTTTAAATAAGTATGAACGAAACAGTTGAAACATTCTTCAAAATGTTGTCTTGTGTTGTGCAGAAAAAAGTACATTTTACATGTTTGAAACTGTTAATTTTTAGTGATACATTATTTTTGTCCATGCTGCCCTTTG
Source organism: Enteromius treurensis (assembly GCA_032275025.1). Lineage (NCBI taxonomy): Eukaryota > Metazoa > Chordata > Actinopteri > Cypriniformes > Cyprinidae > Enteromius > Enteromius treurensis. Next base: position 4,871,801 of record JAUCMU010000021.1, on the reverse strand, counting down.
ACTTGAATGTTAGCAACATCAGCTTTCCTGAGCTGGAAAGACTTGTTACATGTTTTTGTTTATTAGATTTATGCTGCTAATTTGCAGAATTTGGTGAGACATGTCAGACATGCAAGAGGTGTTGTATACGTCAGTGAGAGGAAACAAATATACTGCTGCCATAACCCTTTTCATGGGCCTAAATTTATTGTACTTTGCATGAAACTAAACAGACACCGAATGCTAACATGGGTGCACCTCACATCGGAGTTGGTTAGCATGAAACTTCATATGAATTGAATTTTGTTGTTGTGTGAAATCAAAATTTCTGCTATTTAGTTTAAGAATTTAATGGTTTAAGTTCATCCAAATCAAAACCAAAGTGTTCAGATGCACATAATAATGTCATTTCATCATTGCTGTAAAGCTGAATTTCAGTCGATTTGGTTTGATGCGAAAATTACAATTTTTGCAATTCCTTTTGCTGGCAATAAAAACAATATTTTAAAGTTAACAGGTGCATCTGTTCTTTGTAGTAACATGCATTTAATCAGTCATCCATAGCAGCATACAAACGAGAGGTCAAGTGACGCTTCTGCTGTGGAGGCATCAGTGGCTGTGCTTTGTGTGGTCTTATACTTGTTTGTTTTGCATATTTTAATGAGAGGCTCTGCCATTTTAGAGGTCCAAGGTCCACAGATTTTCCCTCACTACCAATTATGCTGTCACCACTTTTTTGCAGAAGTGAAAATGTCTTAATGCACTGACGCACTCTTGAAGGCTCGGTTCAAAGTTATGCGCAGCTGGCGGTGTGACAGTTCCTAAGCAACCAAAACCAAATGTATTCTTTGTGGTACATGGCGTTTCACTTTACATTCGTGCCAATACAGTCGTTTTTGATTAGTCATAGAGTAGTTGAAATCAAAAAGCCTTAATACATATGGAAATTAAGCCAGTATCTATTTTTGTATGAAAATCATGGGTATTTTTTTATTTTAATTGCAGACGGGGCTGGTTTCCCTCATCTTATTGTCGGGCTTACAATGAGCCAGTGATTGCTAACAGGTGAGACTGCTTTTTCTTTGAATTTAAGAAAATATTGTGGGATTTGAGCTGAAACTAACCTTGTTTATGTATCTATTAACTAAACGGTAAGACATCAATTTATGTATTTTGTTCAGCAGAGTTGAGAGCCCATTGCGTAGCGAGAGTGGGACTGATCCAGAGCACGAGGAGCAAGACGAGGAGGTGGAGGAACCCATGTTGCTGCCCCCGCCTGACTACAGTGACTCATCCAGGGACAGACCCATCAAGCCCTCCGCCCCCTCTCCACAGAACATGGTAAACACACTGTGCTGATGAATAGAAAAGCTAAGTGCAAAGTTAGTTAAAGCAGACGATTTCTATAAAGAGAGACGGAGAGGAGTATATGGGCCTCTTATCCTTTTGTGTTTGATACATAGTAGGCAAAGTCATTGGTGTTTTCTGAAAGGGAGTCCCCTGATCATATCAGGTTGCTTTCTAAAGGAACATGAAACCTCTATTACTGCGGGTACTGAGGGTAGATGTAGAAAATACATACAGTGCAGTTTGAAGATGCATACAATACTGTTGCTTCATAAAATATTTAACTTGGCTGGAAACAAAAAAAGTTTCTTGAGCAGCAAATCGGCATATTACAAATAACAAATAAATACAGCCTTTTTGGGCTTTTGAGACTTTCAAAAAAATATATATACATTTACAGATTTGTGAAATGAAAAATAAATGCATAAGACTGTATTATTTTAAGTCACTAATAATAAAAAGATATGTTTGAGACCCTCATCATATACATAAATGGTTTAGATGTTCTTCCGTTGAAGCTCAAATCCTGCTGGAAAACATGATCATCTGGTTTTACACAAACATTGTTTATGCAGCTTAAGAGCTGCTGTCATTAAAGCAAAAGCAATTCAAAGAAATAAGACATTCTGACATTCTATATCTCAGATTATTGCTTTGAATATAATTTGTAACCAATTTCATTCAATTAGAAAATAATGCAAGTATGCGTTATGTAATAAAAAATGGCGTAAAGTATTTTCACTAGTCTCTCTTGAGCCCAGCTATATTTCTTCAACTTTTGAATTTTACAAATTAGATCCACATAAGGGGCAATAACCACAAAAGGATACGTTCTAAGACCTGCAATAATGTAACCTTTGTTCTTTGCCAGGGGGCCTAGGGAGGGGTAAATGAATGCTCTGCATTACTATCATTGTGAAAATAAAAAGACATCTGAAAAATGCTCCCTACCTGGTTTGCACATTGTGAGGGAGAATGGAGATATTTAGAGCTTTACTTATATCAGCTGATGTCAAACTGAATGTGAATATCTGGCTCCCTCTTCTGATTGACCTCAAGCCATGTGCACTGCCTCAGGGCACTGAGATCAAATTGAAAGTGTTTGGTCACAACTAATTCGCCTTGAATGTGATCATGTGATGATGGGCTGGTGACTGTTTTGGAAAGTCTGATGACCCAAATCCGTCCTTTTTACAGCATTTTACTGTATAGTTTACCCAAAACTAGGAATTCTGTCATTTACTTTATCTTTTTCAGGGGAACATAAAAAACTTGAATGGTCTGCTGTTTCTTTCCTTAAACCATGCAATGACCTACAAAAGGAGGCATGTGAAGTCATTTTTGGAGATGGGAGGTGTCACATTGTGTACTTTTACATTAATTCATTTTATCCAAAGCGAATTACAGGTGGGGAAGACATCAACCAATTAGTCCTAAAGAGGCTAAACGACTTAGGAAGTGCTCATAATACCATATAACAGGCATTGTTCAAATAAGTTCAGGCTAGAAAGAAAAAGAGAGAGTACAGTAAGAATTTTTTTATTTGTATTTTTTTTTTATGATGTCAAATAGTGTTGAAAGAGATGGGTTTCAGAAATCGTTTGAAGGTTGTATGGGAGTTGGCATTTCGGATGGCGATGGGAAGATCATTTCACCAGCCAGGAACGGTGTGAGAAAATGTTCTGGAAAGAGATTTTGTGCCTCTTTGTGATTGTACAATGAGTCGTCGCTCACTGGCGGATCTCAGAGTTCTGGAGCAGTGAGTGGGGGTAAGCGGGAGCCGAGCCTGTGGCTGGTTCATATGCAAGCATCAGTGTCTTGAATTTGATGCAAGCTGCAATTGGGAGCCAGTGCAGGGAGATGTGAGATGGGCACTTTTGGGCTCGTTGAAGACCAGTCGTGCTGCTGCATTCTGAATCATTTGTAGAGGTTTGATTGTGCACGAGGGAAGACCGGCTAGAAGAGCATTACAGTAGTCCAGCCTGGAGATGACCAGGGCCTGGATCAGGAGTTGTGTGGCTTACTCTGTAAGAAAGGGCCTGATCTTTCTAATGTTGTGAAGGGCAAACCTGCAAGGGCAAACGGGAAGTTTTAGCGATGTTTGCGCGTAATCGGTCAGTATTCGTGTCAGAGGAAAGGACTTAAACATACAATTTCAAGAAACTTTACCGAATACAGTCCTCAAACCATTCAGGCACTTTTAGAAATCATTGTGTTGTTTGCAGCTTGTACTGTACTGTGCGCATGCACTACATTAAAACATCTTAAATAACTTAAATAACACCTTAAAATACTTTTAAAAAATAACAAAACTGCAATCAGTCAATCATTTATATGTAGCCAAACTTGATTTTTTTTTTTTTCAGTTCAAAATAATGTTCATAATTAATAAATCTTATGTTTGTGTGATTGCCTGGGATGGGCTTGAAAAGCACTTTAAAAAATCTTATCCTTCTGTCATCACTGTTAAAATGATTATAGTGACATATATCATTTAATACTGGTGGAGTGGCAGACTCTAAATTTGTTCCCTGTATGACCTCAAGAAGTGATGTCATGTATGAAAGTGAAGTAACATCGCTGATGAAATCTGAGGGCAAATTAGCCCTCTCTAAAGTATTCTCTCCGTTTTGCTTCTCTATTGTGCTGAGATCTTTTCTTTTCATCTTTCTGATTTGCTGTATTTAAGACATTTTGTTGAGTGGCCTACAGGCTTATGATTTAAAATTTCAGTATTATAACTAAACCTTTGATGTAATATCTGTAAACTTGTTACATTCAACTTTTGATGGGATGTTAAGATTATAGTGAATCCAAGACATTTTCACTTCAAGCTCTGTAAGAATAGAGAAGAAACTGATGGTTCTAAACACAGAACAAACATTTTTTTTTTCTTTTTTCTGAGCGTTTCAGTGTGGTGGAAGGGTGCCATGTATCAGCCACACTTCACACCAAACATAACAGTCTTGAGCAGACAAACACACAGTTGACTTTCACCACTAGAAGTTGAATGTGGTTGGTTGGTGCTAATTTTTTGACAAATACAACAGAAAAATGCTAGAGAATCAAAGAGAAATAATACGTCTTTATCCATGGCTTTACTAAAACTTTTGCTCATGGTTTCTGTCCCTTTAAAATAAACATTTGACCCTGTGCACACCACATAGCCTATTTACCATGTTTTGCGCTCTTTAAATCTTTCACAAGTTTTGGTTTCTACAAGGTGCAAGTTGTGATTAAAAAAAAAGGGGCTCCACCCTGCTTGAGGTGTAACACATCATTACACCTGATGAACGAGGGTCCTGCCCTATTGAATACAGAACTGCATTATAAGAGGTTGAGGCCTGAACAGCTGGTTCATTGTGATGTCATGTCCTTTGGACTTCCTGGGTGGAGGTGGTTTTAAAGAATGGAGTATGTATGCCCGGTGTGGTAGTGGAAAGCCAGTGCCAACAACATACTGTGCATGTTTTGTCAAACAGTTGGTGAATAATATAAGGGTGGTGTCCCACAGACAAACATACTTAATTTCTTTAGAATTTTTTGAAACAAGCCAGAGTTATGGTATGTGGTCTTTTGAAAAGACCTCACTTAAAACTTTAAAGGATATTGAGCAGTCAGACATACATAATAAGACAAGACACTATGTGAAGCAGAGGTTTGAATGGTCTCAAGGTCTTTGCTTTGTTAATGACATGGACATTGATTTATTGATTTGAGATTAAATTTCTTATTTTGTAAGAAAGCAAAGAGTGTGGAATGATATGAGCATGTCTAAATTTTAAATGGTGTTTCTTTACCTTAAAATGAACATATTTAAATATTTACTAACATATTTAAAATGATGTTATTTTTATATTAACGTCACTTTAAGTAACTTCTCCCCGACCTAGACTTTGAATCTTACAGAAAAATCAAACACTGACAATGTTATCTTTTTGCTAAATAATACATTAAATAAGACTTTTTAAAAAACATTTAATCCCCTATCCCAGTCCAATTTAAACCATGCTGGGAAATAGAATTGGCCAACCCTGCTTCTATTAATGCCAAGAAAAATAATTAATGCAATCCACAACAACAGCAAGGTTGTTTTAGGTTTAGTGGATCACACGCTTTGAAATGAAATATCACAAAACATACAAGAATGAAGTTGTAAACTGACCCTGTGTCATTATCATCGTCATCTAATCATTTTTCAATATGGATGTAAATAAATAAATAATGCACATAAAGAATAAATGGATGTAAATATCACTTCTAGACCTTTTTTATAAGTCAAAATAGTCAAAAGATTTCTTTATTTCAGACCTGCGTGACCACATTAGCAGGACTTTTGCAAATATGGAAAAGTGAAAATGTGAGCCTGTTTATACTTATTCCTGACCCACATTAGAGCTGCTCGGAAACAGAGTAAACATTGTTGGCTAATTAGCCACTGCAACTAAACAAAGGCATGGTGTGTGTTGCTCTTGTGGGTTTTTTAGAGGGGAGGTTTGAGGTACTGTGTGTGTTTGCTGGTGGTGTGTGATTGGTGACTTTTTGGGCTGTGCACAGTTAAGGTCTATTAAAGGTCTAGTAAAGATTGTTTGAAATTCTCCCCAGGCCTATACTGTAGTTCAAAGTTTGCAACACCACCACAGAACTCAACCACTACCATAGCAACAGCCATGGATACAAGAACTGTGGACGGTTGTTATAGCAATAAAGAGAAAGGAGCGGTTACTTCAATGATTGTTCGTTTGTTCAGCTTTGCAGTTAATCCTATATGGGACAAGCATGGTCAACAGGAAAGATTCTCTCTTCACATTGTATATTTTTCATTAGAGCTATTTTGCTATTGCCAAGTAATCGCTAGTATTTACAGTCCGGCTCTCAGTGTTTATCTGAGTAAAACTGTATTTGTTCCATATGGCTGTGTCTGTGTTTGTGTGTGTGAGCATGTTACTGCAGCCTGCAGCTAGTAAGTCCATATGCTTTTTAGATTATGTGCAGAGCCATATGCTCCTGTATCATTTAGTGTACAGAAAATGGCCAATAATCAGACACATTACACCAGGCCGAGGGTTTTTCCAATAATTGTCACATTACAATAATTATCAGTGCAATCAAATGTAACATCATGAAACAAGACACACACTTGTTCATTTCAGAAGGCAAGATTTCACTTTTAAACATGACATGAGTCCATGATAATTACTATTAATTTACCCTAATTAGTTTTTTACTTAATTCATATACGCTAACCATTTTTACTATTATTTATCCATCTTTAAGTCTTTCCTACAAACACCACTGTTGCACTGTGTGGATCAGGTCTCAAAAATAGCACCTTTGTGTAAATTGTGTTAGGTGGCATAGTAGGTGGATCTATGTAAATGAGGTGGTCCGGTGTTTTATGAGGTGACCAGAACTCTCAGTCCCAGCAGTCTGCAGGAATTTCTACATCACCACCACAACTGGAGAAAATAGTGTCCTATTTAGACACTGACATTTTTTTTTGTATTGACTGAGACCAACATGGACAGATGTGACACTAGCTAGTGTTGCACTTTCCGTTACACAACACAAGGCATATGTACATTTTTAGGTCTTTTGCTCAATTTTTGGAGAATATTTTTAGCTCCTGTTTTGGCTGAATAGAGGGATTTCCTTCTGTAGTTTTGAAGTGTTTTCCCCAGCATTGATAATATACAAAAATCATGCTACTGGAGATAAAATTGCACTGTTTTCTCCTTTTTTGGAGATCTTTTCTGACTGTGGCAGCATTTCAGCCTGAACCAAATGGATACAGCCTCTACTCTGGACCCCATCCACAGTACATCTCAGCAAAACCGACAGCCAGGCATAAGTGAGTATTCATGAGTGAAATATTCGTTCTTTTAATTGATGGCACAGGTGGTGAAATAGCTGTTGGATATTACTAAATGATTTCAGACACATCTGGGAGGCAATACAGAGGAATCTTCCATTACAATATAATATGAGATGCTGTAAGATTGTAGTTAAGAAAATATGACATAAGACCATCTGTCTTACTCTTCATGTAGACATTAAATGCTTGTTGAGTTAACATTTTGCAATTTAGTATTAATGCTGGATGCAATGTGTTTGGTTAACATTGAGGTGCAGCCATAAGTCTCAAATTTGATGAATTCATAAAGAATACATTTTTTACAGCAAATGATATATAGAATTGTTCACTTTGCTTAATTTGATTATATATTTTGAAATCGTATGTAATTTTTAATGTTAAAATATATGTACAAATAAATGTTAACCAAGATAAATACATTTTGAAATTCTGTTCGTTTGTTTTTACTACTGCTTGGCTAATGTTACTTCTATATATGCATGTAGGTTTAGGTAACATTTATTTAGGTAACAGCATATGGAGTACAGCACAGCAAATACCTGATTTTTTTCAGTGTTGAGAAAGAGGAAATATTTGGTTTTTCTTACTATTGGCAACTTCAATTACTTCAGGAACCACTGTGCATATGTTGTGGAGAAGACTGTCTCGTTCACTATTCAGGATGGAGCAGCTCCCTTCATGAAGCCAGAGTACAACAGATGTGCTTGGGGTCAGAAATGCCCAACTATAAAGTAAGCTATTAATAACTGTTTAACTGTCATACATTTGTATATAAAAATGCATATGTTAGATTTAAGCTCATTTTGACATCCTGTCTGTTTTTACAGGTATCGCATGTACTACAAACCCATGTATAAAGTGGCATATAAGACTATGACAGAGCTGGAGTGGAAATGCTGTCCTGGATATGCAGGTGTTGATTGTACTGCAGTATATGGAATGAAAGCAAGGCCCCTGTTCAAAGGACCACCGCCTGCACAGAAGGGTCCTATGCCTCTTTTTAAAGGACCCATGCCAATGCAGAAGGGTCCTATGCCCCCCTTTAAAGGGCAAATGCAGAAGGGTCTTATGCCCCCTTTTAAAGGGCCAATGCCAATGCAGAAGGGTCCTGTGCCTTCTTTTAAAAGACCTATGCCAATGCAGAAGGGTCCAATGCCTCCTTTTAAAGGGCCTATGCCTGCACAGAAGGGTCCCAGACCTATGCAGAGGGGTAAAGTGCCTTCATTTAAAGGTCCCAGTCCCTCTCAAAAGGGTCCAGTGCCTTCATTTAAAGGCCAGTTTCCCTATGCCAGCTTTAATGGAAACCCCTGGAATTCACCTAGTGGCATGAATGAATATACAGGCCCTAATACTGGTCCCTCTTCCCGAGATACTTCAGCTGAACCTTCTCCAGATCACGAGGAACCGGAAATAGATTATTCTGAACCAATGCCAGAGCCTCAAAATCTTGGCCATGATTTAATCCCAGAAGATAATGAGCCGATCACAGACTACCAGAATCCACAGCCAGATCACTATAGTCCTATACCAGAACATAGTAAGGCTGAGTCTGTTCCCAATGCACAGGCGCCCTCTGGTGGAAGTGAAACAAACCAAGGTAAATGAGCTATATTTTACAGTTACACACTCTACTGTATACAATTTTTTTCTCAAAATTTCTGTGCACGAAATAAAGAAATGTGTTCTGACTAGCTAATTAAATAAAATGCATTCACAGATCATGATGACAACGGTATCGAAGATGAGCGGTTGAATAGGATAGAAGAGGATGTGCAGCGACTCTCTCTTGGTCTAGAGACTCTCCGTGGTACAGTGACAGGTCTGGAGGACAGCTTGCGTGCTTCCCTCCGTGAAGATGCCAACCGAATGTTGACTGCTCTCATTTCCGCGGGACCCAGCCCTATCGCCGCTCCTTCACTGTCCAGGGACTCCACTATAGGTTTTGGAGATCTGCCTGGAAGTGCACCTGATTTTGAGGGTTCAGATGTGGTGGGTCAGTTCCCAAACTTGGTTGATTTGGCTGAAAAGGTTTCAGAGCTACGAGCAGAGCTTGTGGCAAAGGCATCTGAACTTGAAGAGTTAAGAGGAGCAGTCGTGGGTCACAACAACACCCTTCAAAGACTGTCAAATGGGTCAGTGAACCTTACACAAACTCACTTGCAAAAGGCCCTGGAGACATTGGTGGAGTCCAAAATGAGTGAAACTAGGGTGGCCATTTTAGATGGCTTTGAAAAGCGAGTGGAGAGTGCTGAGGAGCGATGCGAGGGTCGTATGGCAGAGGTGCGCCTCCAGTGCAAGGCAGAACGTTTGGATGGACAAGAGCAAATTGAGCAAGTCCTAGACATAAGGGCCATAGGATTAAAGACAGAACTCCAAAAACTGCAAGCTCAGCTTCAAGACCTGGAGCCTGAAGAGGGTTGCTGCATTGCCATATCAGGTCTAACGGAAAGGCTTATCTATGTGGAGCAGTCCGTAGGTGGCTTGAATGAGTCCCAAATTCATTTGCGTACCGAACTTGGTGGACACAAGGACCATATCGAGGGCATGTTGGAGGGCCGACTGGGATATGTGGAATCCAAGATGAACATTGCATCAAATCAAGAGGATGCAAGCATTAACAAAAGAGGGCCTAGCAATCTGGAGGTGCAATTGGAGGGGAAGCTTAAGGATCTTGAAAGCCGTCTTTTGGCTGTAGTGGAGGAGTTAGGTAATGTCACAGCACCAACTTTACTAGAGGGTCAAGCTGTGCCCACACTTGAGACAGAAGTAGAATTGCTCAGAAGAAGAGTTGAGGATGATTTGGACCGTTTACAGAAACAGCTCAAATCTATAGAAGTCATGTGCACTTCATCTTGTGTTCCACAGCCTGTTCTTACAGGATTTGTCGCTCCTTTGGGATCTGAGGATGAGCGAAATGACGACAACCACAAGGAAATTAACGGGAAACTTGATGTACAAGTAGAGCGATTGAACAGCCTCAATGCAACTCTACACAATCTTCTTATCCAGTTGGCAGAGAAACAGGAGGAGGTAGGTCTTCAGGGTGAGGTGACCCTGCTGAAAGTTAGCGTCAACTCCGTTAACAGTTCTCTCTGTGGCTTGAAAGAGTCTCTAGGCTCTGTGATCAGAGAAGTCGGCCAATCAAACCTCACCTGGCAAGAAAGAGAAGAAAGGCTTGCGCAGCAGGTGAAGGGTGTGGTACAGCTGGTGGGACGACAGGCATCTATGTTGGGTACTGGAGAGCGAAAGTTGACCCGTCTGAAAGGGGAACTTCAGGATCTGCGGCGCAGAGTGACCGGAGAGCTCCAAGGGTGCCGTTCTACTGCTCTTGGTGTCCAGAAGGAGGTGACCGAAGTTGGGGGTCGTGTTGCTCGCGTGGAGGGTCAGTGTGGAGGCCTGGCACACCTGGCTGATGATCTAGAAAGAATTCGAGGAGAGCTGGAGAGACACTCTGATGGGTATCTGTCTCATGTAAATAGCACCCTTGTTAACCATTCTCACCAGCTGTCTGCGCTCAGAGATAGCATCCAAAACTGCACTGGACCATCTGGGTCTACTAGGATATCTCAGGACAATTTAGCTGCAACACAACAAATGGCAGAACAACACACAACTGAACCAACTCATCCCAGAGGAGACCAGTTTGCAGTCCCCACACAATACAGAGGTGACCAGTAATTCAAGTGCACTTTATAGTGTGCAGACAGTCTTTACTCACGGATACTATTATATAGTATCTTTCTCAGGAGATTTTTTCCTTGCCAACACCAATGGTATGGTCAGTGTTGAAAATAAATCTTCCCAGTCTGTGGGGTTGCTGTTTTGTTTTTTACATAGCGATTTTAGGGTTAGGTGTATTAAAGGTCTTTCTTTGTTATTGTGAATATTTTTATATGAATTGGATGTCTGTCTTTGCTATTTTTTTTATTGTAGGGCTTTTTAAATTAGAGAAACTGTTGTCTTCTTACAGTATGGGTGAATCAGCATTTTGGGAACATAACCTTTTGAAGTCTTTTTTTGGTGTTTGTGCCTATATATGGTTTGTGACAGCTGGTTCTTAATAAAATGTAAAATTCAAAAAATAAATAAATAGTTTATAAGGTTTGTATATTACTGTGTATTCTTGATTTCTAAAAGAAAAAAATCAAAAGGCAACAAGCAAATAATTGCACTCTTTAATGTCATAGCACATTTGAAAATTAGAGATGTTAACAAAAATGACATAAATGTACAAATTATCAACTTTAAACACACAGCATGTGAAAACCATAGGAGTTCCTGTTGTATTCACTGAACCACATTTTGGACCACAATAACATCTGGGAAGGAAAACAATTAGTTAAGCTATTGTATCGTTAAAACCTGGCCAAAACTCTAAACAAAAAGATGAAATTGTAATGATTTTGGACCTGTACTATTTATAAAACCAACATCCAAGTTCAAAGTATGTATTTATGGTTTTGTAATATTTGGAAAAGACGCTTAAAAAATATCACATATACTGTAACTTTATAGAGATTATTGAGGTATGTTGGTGCGGATACTTACTAACAGCCGGCACCTGCGGTGTCCGATTTTTTATGTATTTGATTATGCCATAGCCATCATATCCAAGTGCTGCTGCTCCCAGCAAACCAAAAATCTTAAAGAAAGAGCAAAAAGTGTGAACAAAATGGTGAAAGTACAAGGGTAATAAAGTGCTAAACAGAAAATAAGAAAATCAATTTTTTGTACATACCACACTTTTTAATCACAGCAGAGCAACACCATCAGATATTCATTTTGTGGCAGAATATCCAATAATTTTTATTTTAAGATAAGTCTTTTAAGATTATCCTTTCAAACACACATAGTCTTAGCTAATTTACTCACCATACCAGTAATTTCCCCGAAGCTGTACACTCCCCAGCTAAGACAGATAATAGAAGTAATAAGAAGGAGGAGCGATCCTGTGATTGTTCTGAAGAAGTCCTAGAATATGAAGGAGAAACCATGAGCTTTTTTAAAATGTATTTTTTCAGTAAATATCATAAAAGAAGAGGCTGAGAATAAAAGGTATTGAGTAAGCTGCAGGTTGCCAACTAATTGGTCCAATATATATATATATATATATATATATATAAAATCTAATATAGTGTGCAAAAACATTTTACCAGCCATTGGAAATACATTGGCGATAGGTGCAGGTGGCTACGTAGGTCTGAGGCATAAACAATTAATATGAGAATGGCCCAGACCAGCTCTGTAACGCAGCCCCACAAGTAGCATCCAGAGGAAGCTGCTTTACAAATAGTCGCAATGCCACAAAGAGCCTATCAAAACAAACAGTAAAAAATTCATTAAAACATTTTTTTACTGTATACATATGCATTTCTCTGACCCCTGACACATACACAATATTGTAAATTTAAGTATTATGTTTAATACTACTTTAAATCAGTCAGATTAGTACATTATTTATTTTAGTGTCAGTCATTAATCAGTGTTAATCTTGATTAGTTACATTTCTAACTCTGGGCAGACTTACAATTTCAAGAACTAAAATCTTTCCCTTTGGTGACCAGATGAATTGTGTGTTTTGCTCAGTGGTTGAAAGTGGTTGATTATCTTCTTTTGGGACAACCATCTTAATCCTGTAACTTGATAAAAAAAAAATAAACAGGTACAGTAACAGACAATGTGTGCACAATGCTCCAAAAACAAACCTTAATTATATACAATAAGATACAATATTAAATAGCATGTAGTAAAAATGAACTTTGACATTGCATAAGTTCATAATATACTGTATATATATATATATATATACGTGTATGTGGCTGCATTCAGATTCAAGCAGCACCCACTGTTAAAAAAATCTGTAGAAATTACAGTATTACTGGCAGCTGTTTGCCAGTAACTTACTGTAGATTTAAATTTATGTTATTTACTGACAACAGTTTGTTCAAAGTTAATTGAACATTAAACATTAACAAGTCTTTATCTTTACAGAATAAAACTAAAATAACAGCCTCATGCAAAGCATTCTGGGAACCAAAATCCGAAGGAAAAAAACTGAAAAAGGTCAATGAAAGTTTCTGGTTCCCAGAATGCTTTGCATTAGGTTGTTATTTTATAGTTTTATTCTGTAAAGACAAAGACTTGTTAATGTTTAATGTTCATTAAACTTTGATCAAACTGTTCCCAGTAAACAACATAAATGTAAATCTACAGTAAGTTACTGGCAAACAGCTGCGTTAACTACAGCAAATTTTTTACAGTGCAGCCTAAAGGGAGCAAATTACGACGGCGTTTTAGTGCCACCACCACCAACAACAAAAAATCTAAAACTATGAGATTAAAGTTACAATATTGCGAGAAAAAAGTCAAAATATTATGAGACTAAAAGTCTAAATGTTACGAGAATACTGTCTGCCTAGATTGGGAGTACCCGGAGATATTCTCAGCTTTCAAAATCTGCCAGTTGTATAGCAAATACAAACAATATGTATATTATGACAGGACATATATATTATAGCCTGACACATAGCTGAAATCACTTTAGTTTAAGCGGCAGTGTAAGTCAATAATTTTCCTGATTACGTTGAGACTTCATTATAAATTAGCCTGTTTTCCCATGCCTTCTGATTCTCCTTCACTTTTATATCTTACTATACACTTGAAACAAAGAGGAAAAACACATTCATTTATAAGATTAACTGTTTTATATCAAAAGAAACAAAGCAGAACATTGTTGCGATTGCTGGGTGTCTGACATGCTACAAATTAATAAATATATAATTATTTTTGTTTCTTTGTTTTGAAATTACTAAAGGGACAAATCTTATTGCTACTGGGTGGCGCACAATAACGAATCCAATGGAAGACATAATATATTTCCAAGCATGTTGTCTCTGCAAATATTACATTTGGTATCATTTCTGCTAATAATCCCACATAAACGCCTTTGGAGTGTATTCAAAATTAGTTAAATAAGAGAGCTACAGCGCCCCCCAAAGGAATGTCGACTGAGTGTGTAAACTGATATTAAGATCAAAAGTTGTTTCTGTTCAGCCTTTTAATAAATATCATATTCTTGATATTAAGCGGTTTCTCCGAGAGTTCTTAGATCTCATCCCAGTAAGATGAAGCGGCCGCTCCAACGCAACACTATTCAAATATGCCTAAATTCCAGTGACCTTCTCTCAATCCGGGTCATTTGCAAGTGCTATATATTTCGCCTTTATTCTCGTAGCATTTCAACTTTTATTCTCAGTTCTTCTTCAAATGAAACAGCTAAGATTTACATTTATTCTAGGACTTGAGCCTTCTCTTAACCCGGGGATATGTTTTGTATTAAAAAGAATCTTTGGACTGTGCAAAATGTTTTCCCTCACAGCCCTAACTGCTGGTAGCTCATCATACAATCTCTCATGATTTCATAGGAATCCTTCTTCCACCTTCTTTCAGCTTTTCTCCATTCCTGTCAAGTGGCGTGAGTGTCTTTGTTAATCCAAGGTTGCAACTGTCATTTAGGTTTCTTGATTTTAAATGGAGCAACAGAGTCCAGTAGTTGAATTTGATAGTCGAACCTCGGATCCAGGAGGAACAATGAAGCTTTCATCCTGGTTGTGGGACACTGGACCAGCTCCATACGCTCTTTACGGGACTGGAGGGTTCGTGGGAGTTTGCTCAACCAGTCCACATGAGTTTTGTGGATTTGGAAAAGACATTCGACCGAGTCCCTGGAGGTGTCCTGTGGGGGGTGCTCTTACAAAGATCAGAGGGACTCAAATTGTACCGCTTTCATGAAATTACTCCTATATAAAGTCTACAGAGCCCTTCAAAATGAGGAAATAAGTCTTAACTTGCTCTTGCCGTTCATTCATAGAGATCAATGTATTAATAATTAATTCTTGTTAAGGTTTTAAGTTGTCAGACGCAGCACCTGCAGAGGAGCTGACAGAACTTAAAAACTCACTGGTGGACTGGATTTGTGATTGTGGTGTACCCAACATTTTCACAACCTCAAAGAGTGATCTGGGCAGTTGGTAACCCACTACATCTACCACAGGTAAAGAAATAAATATAACTTCCAGATGTCAAATTTCTCCTAAACAATCTCTCCTAATAAGCTGCAGAATGTTGGGTCACCTTCATTTTAAAGTAATGTCCATATATTCAGAGTGGATATGTTGTTTCACTCATATGTTATTAAATTCATCCATTCATGTTATGAAATGCTGAATGAAAATGTAGGGGGAGAAAGTTGACATGTTTTCTGTAAGGAAACAGACAAAACTAAACTTGAACTATAATAAACTGACTGATGACACCATTTTCTGCAGACCTGCTTGATTTCAGTTCATAACTGATTAAGTTGTTTAACAGTTAATGTTTAACATGTATGGTTATTATCTCTGGGCTCCTCCTAAGGGCCATCAAAATGTTCAAGCTTTAAAGCAGTGTTTTTTAATGCTGTTCCTCTGGACCCAATGCTCTGCACAGTTTGCATGTCTCTCTTATGTGGAACACTAATTTGAGTTCATGGAGCTCTTAATGAGCTGATGATCTGAATCAGGTGTGTAAATCAGGGAGACATGTGCAGAGCTGTGGGTCCCCTGAAAGTCCACTGGTTTTCAGATGTATTACAGAAAGCTGCTTTCGTAAGTCTAACTATTACTTTTACGAGTATGATCCAGCAGTTGATTTCTGGGCTTAACTCCTGTGGTTGCTTTCCTCCTCATGTCCACAAACACAAGAGGTACACTGACAAGAAATGGAGTCAGAGACCTCTTCAGCACTGTCTGGAAGTCAGCAGGGAGTCTTGCAGTGGGAGGGCTGGCTGATGTGGATTCAAGGTAAGTGTTTAACTGCACACTGTTTTGTAATGTAATTAAATTTAGCTTCTTGCCTTTTACGTTTTGTTTTACACATAAATAGCAGATTCTGTCCCTCCATTGGGCATTCAGCAAGAGTGGAAGTTATGACCGAGAGGTGCGACATGCAGAATTCCACCTGTGCCCTGACCCTCTACCTGCCTAGAGTGTGTTAGAAGAAGAATTCAGTGAATTAATGTTCCCTGCCATTAAAGGATCTTTTGGGTTTGGAAGGGTATAAACGTCACCCTCTTAGGGTGTACTCACACTAGGCATGGTTGCTGTGAACCGGGCCAGAGTGCGATTGTCCCTCCACTCCCCCCACTCCCCCCACTCCCCACTCCCCACTCCCCCTCTGGCCTGCACTCACATATGATTTTAGCAAACGTGCCGGAGCGCGCTTACGTCATTATGGTGAGGCAGTTTCAGGATAAACGGGAAGAGCGGCGCTCTCGCTGTACGCTAGTGATGGGGTTTATGGCTCTTTGAGGGGATCCGAATCTTGGCGATCGGTTCCTTTCAAAGAGCCGTTCAAA
>JAUCMU010000021.1:4814514-4837488 GCA_032275025.1 Enteromius treurensis | reverse complement strand
ATACATAATAAATATACACAGTACACACATGTATTATGTAAACAAAAACTTATTTTGGATGTGATTAATCATTATTAATTGTTTGACTGTACTAATAAAAATATATATTATATTTTTTATATACATAGGCACGTGT
Source organism: Enteromius treurensis (assembly GCA_032275025.1). Lineage (NCBI taxonomy): Eukaryota > Metazoa > Chordata > Actinopteri > Cypriniformes > Cyprinidae > Enteromius > Enteromius treurensis. The sequence goes on along the minus strand of JAUCMU010000021.1, from coordinate 4,837,352 downwards.
GTGTATTAATATATAAATATATATATTATTTACAGTACACATACATATGTTATGTAAGCATAAACTTGAATTTTGGTTGAGACTTATTGCAATTAATTCATTTAAAAGGCCTAGTAGTAAATAGTGAAAAAGATGTAACCAAACATGGAGTTTTTAGTATTTTTGTCGAGTAGACTATATAGATGAACATTTTCGTTTGCAATCACTCAAATAGTTTTTTGGTAACCATAATTCTAGCTAATCTTCTTCTACCTTAGGAAGTGTAAACTCACGACAACTGGCCCCTGGCAGGAAGTCCCACCTATACCTTTGAGTGACATCACAATCCTGCCTTGTGGACCAAAGATAACAGTGGAACAGGTGCCGTTATGGGCCATCAGCAACAAAGGAGACGTCTTGTGCCGCTTGGGTGTTACTTCACTTACTCCTGGAGTAAGAGCCAAGTTCCTTATTTTTTTTTAGAAGTTGGCTGATATGTATTGCATTCAGTAGTTGCCATGCAAATATTATAGAGATACTTCTCCAACTTCGGCATTATCACTGTGAGAGTCTTCCCTAAATAATGTAACCCTGGCTAAAGACATGGCTTGCTCACAGGGATCATCATGGTTACATGTTGGAACTGATCAGCCTTTCAAGTCGATTTCCATAGGTGCCGTCCACCAGGTTTGGGCCATCGCTAAAGATGGCTCTGCGTTCTACAGGGGCTCTGTGTCTGCCCAGAACCCGGCAGGTGAGGAACTAACCTTCTGTCGCAAAGCCTGTACGTGTATCACCCCATGAGAATACAACAACACACGCTTGTTTCTTAAGTTAGATTTTAATGCAAGTCATGCCTGTCATTCTGCTATTGCAGCATTGCTTCTATTACTGCAGCAGCATTAGAAAGATTTGATCTGTTCACAGGAGATTGCTGGTATCACATTCCTTCTCCAACCGGACAGAAGCTCAAACAGGTGTCAGTAGGCAGGACGTCTGTATACACAGTGGATGAAAATGGTACACCTATACAAATCACACTGATATAAATGTGTTAATACATCAGTGGCCTTTGGTACTTTTTTTAAAAATGGGGAAGCACAGATGTTACTAATCAATGGAAAAATGTGTACTCTGATCTGTTTGTGTATCTTGGTGACTGCAGTATTGCAGTAAAGGAATAGTTCACCCAGAAACGAAAGTCTGTCATCATTAACTCACCCTCGAGTTCCAAAACTGTATGAATTTCTTTGTTCTGCTGAACAAGAAGATATTTTAAAGAAAGTTTGTAAATGGGTTGACATCCATAGTAATTTTTTTCCTACTATGGAAGTCAATGGTATAGACGCCTGTTTCTGCCACTGAATAAAAAATATAAAAAGTTGAATTTGTCTGAATTAGACTCAGAATTGTGTGATGCAAACTTGCAATTTTGACTTTATATGTCCCAATTGCAAGAAAATAAGTCATATATAAAATATAAAAAATAACAAAATATACTATATAGATGGTTTTATGTATGGTTTTGTATGAGCAGGTAACCTGTGGTACAGACATGGCGTGACCCCCAGTTACCCTCAGGGCTCATCATGGGAGCACATCTCCAATAATGTGCGCAAGGTGTCTGTGGGACCTCTGGACCAGGTCTAGACCATTCCCTTGTAACTATTTGCAATCTAACTCCTGCAGGTTGCTTGTCTGCTGAACGTTAGATTTGTGTTTTTTTCCTTAGGTGTGGATCATTGCAGATAAGGTGCAGGGCAGTCACAGTTTGAGCTGTGGGACTGTGTGTCGTCGACTTGGGGTGCTGCCGATGGAACCCAAAGGACACTCGTGGGACTATGGCATTGGGGTGAGCACTGTCTTTATGCTCACTAGTTACTGTGTAGAATGGGTAGATTATAAAGAATCGCGTGTTTCTTTCAGGGCGGATGGGATCATATAACAGTCAGAGGAAATGCCATGGAGACAGCTCGCATCCTGATGCCATCCCTGACGGACAACCAGACGGCAACACGTCCTCTGCTAACCAGTAACCAGCCAGAGATGAACGGAAACCCAGTGGGCTGTTAGTCTCGGTTGAGATCTTTATCCTAACTGTCTCTACTGTAGCCATGAAGCTTCTCTTCTTCAGAGCAGAATTACTCAATACCACTTAACAAATCGTACAACTCAAGCGTCCGCACATGCAGGCGGCTCTGTGGTTTTGTTTGTACCTCAGCTGAATTCTAATTTTATAGTTAGTTTGAAAGATGTCTTCTCCTTTCGAGGGCTCTCATGGATACTGAGGCCACTTTCAGTAATGCCCTCTCCTTTTTAACACTACCATCAATCGTCATTGCTTTTTTGTTTAGAGGATCTTAATTTAATGCTTATTCATTAGACTCTGGTAAAATAACGAGTGGCCATTTGCTTGAATATTTTTTTTATTGTTTGAATTCAGGGGCATTAAATACAAGAGGTCACAGTGTAAGCTACTGTAGGTACATTACAAGCATTTTATATTGAACATCACACACAAACAACAAACTGCTTCTGGGAATTTTACAGCTCGGCTGCAGTCCCGCCAGACATCGGTTTAAGCATAAAAGAGTCTTTAATACTTTCATCATCTGCTTGTATTGGGTTATTGGTTATGATTTTATTCAAAGCTGAGACAGCACAGTGGTACAGTACAAATACACTACTGTTCCAAAATCTGGGGTCAGTAAGAATTTTTTTTTTTTTTTAAGAAACAAATACTTCATTCAGCAAGGATCTAAAAAAGTGACTGAAATGACAGTAAAAGATTTTATTTCGGTTTTATATTTTGGTTTCAAAAATAAATGCTGTACTTTTGACCTTCTTACTCAGAAGTACAAATTTTCAGCATTGATAATAATTGTTAATTCAGCAATAAATCTGCATATTTTAATGAGTATGAAAGAATTTTCACAGTATATTACAGTTTTTATTTTGGATCAAATTAAAGCAGTGATGAGCATAATATACTACAAAACAATCAAATAAATAAATCAAACTCTTACTGGCCTTTAGGTTTTGAATGGTAGTGCATGTTCGGACACTTATGTAACCGGTTGTCATTAATGAAAGAGTGCAATATTTGTTTTGCACTTGAAAATGTGAAGACAATGTTGTGAAACATTTCTCAGGATATCCGCATATTTCATTTATACCTAGATATATATATGTGTTTTAATTTAATTTAAAGGCAGCACAAATTTTAAAAAGTAAGTGTTTATAAAAAATCTTTCCAAATGGTTTCATTAGGATGAATAATTTTATTCCTCCTCTGCTAAATTATATTGTACATGTGGATGTAAAAATTGGGAATATTTATTGTATTAATGTGAACTGGATTAATTGTGTGAAGTCCTATAGGGCATTATTTATGGTTGGTGCTGTACATATAAAGACCTTTATGCAGGCATGAGAGAAACCACTAGAAAAAGAAAAGGATTATATATTAAACGTAGACAAATAACAGGGTAAAGAGTCATAATTTGAGTACTGTAAACTCCTCTCAGTGTCTGATGTGCATGGTGTGAGTCCTCTCAATAAATATGAAATCTGCTCCAAAACGTTGCATTTTTTATTTGAAATACTTACCCTGTTAAAGGGATAGTTCACCCAAACATTTGATTTTTATTGTTTATCCTCAGGACGTTTCAAACCTGTATGACCATATTTCATGGAACACAAAGAAAGACTATTTTGTTTTGTTTGCCCAGGCAATGAAAATCAAGGGTCCAGTGTTGTTTTGGACCCCACTGACTTTCACTATATGAGCAAAGCATTATCTTTCGTGATGTTTTGGGTGAAGTACATTGATGACCAGAAAAGTGTGTCCCTTAATAATCCAGAGCTAGTGGCTAGTAACTTTAAGATAGAATGATGTTGGCAAATAACTACCACATCGTTTGTGGGCAACATAATCGCTGCGTTCTGTACATAAATGAGCCTGCTTATGAACCAGCTTTAGCTTGTAAACTCAGGGTTATTCATATGGACCCTTTTGTTAGTCTTCAGAGCTGGTGTTCAACATCACGCATCTATTTACACAGCACTCTTGAGTCTGTGGCAGCGGGTGTTAGCTGCCCTGGTTGAAGCTGTGAATGTGGCTAAGGTAGTTGGACAGATCCTCCTCTCCCTCCTCCTGTAGATGCTGCTGATAGCACTGCAGGAGCCTGGTGGCGTGAGTCTCCATGTCACTCTCAGCGTGAGGCAGGCAGGCATTCGACATGCCCAGGATGATTGTGGTTAAGGCCTTGATGTAGTTCTTTGCCAGCGTGAGAGTCTCGATCTTGGAAAGTTTCTTGTCTGTTTTGACATGAGGAATGGCCTCCCGTAGGGCCTGAAAGGCGTTGTTGAGTTTGTGCATCCTCTGCCTTTCTCTCTCGTTACTCTCCAGCCTGCGGACGTTGCGTTCCTTAGCGCTGCCGTGCTGCCGCCTGCGACGTGTGCCCACACGGGAACCGCCGTGCCTCTCGGCCCTCAGTGTTCTCCATGTGCCTCCCAGCCTCACGGACACCTCTGAACCCTCCTGCTCGCTGGAACCTGGCTCTGTTTCCAGCGTAAAGTCTGGGTCGTCCTGCTCTGCCCAAGACTGTCTGCCCCGCTTTGACCCCTTTCCTTTGGACTTCATTATTGGCTCACCCACACCCTGGTGTAGGCCCTAGGATATTATCATTTACATTTGACTGGAGCAAGTTAACATGCAAAATAACATTAAATGTCACCCTGAACCACACAACCATAGTGAATAGCCCAGGTATATTTCTAGCATAAGCTAACAATTAATTGTATGGTTCAAAATTGTTGATTTTTCTTATTTGCCAATAATCATTTAGGCCTAGATATTAATTAAAAATCATGAAGATATTTAGTTAATAATTTAAATATTTCCTACCATAAATATACCAGAATCTTAATTTTGGATTAGTAATATACATTGCTAAGCACTTAATTTAAACAACTTTTAAGGTACATATTTTTAAAAAGATGTAGCTCAGCCAAATATTGTCCTATCCTAACAGATCATGCACCAATGGAACGTTTATTAATCCAGCTTTCAGATAATGTGTAAATCTCCATTTAAAAAAAAAAAGACATTTGTGACTGATTCTCTGGTCCGGGGTAACATATATCTATGCAAATAACTTTAATACATACTGAAAAGAATGTTATTTCATTAAATAAATAATGATGGATTAAATACATCTTGTTTTAACATCTTGTACTGTCCGATTCGAATACAAGACGTTCTTCTAGAGGCAATGTGTCATATCCTTCCCTAGTTAGTTTCACTACAGTAGCATCTCATTCATCCCTGGATAACTGTTATCTGTTAAAAATGGATTAAACTTTTAACTGAGCAAAAATACTGCAACAAATCTACTATTGATAATGAAATAAACTGTTGATAACGACTCAGACGCAGTCACAGTCAAGTAAACAAAGAAAATGCCTTGTTTCTACACGTTGGCGCTTCTGCCTTAACTGTCAATCATCTCTGCTGTCGGGAAACAAAAGTTTTGCTTACCTCGAAATAAAAGTCCACCAAACTCCTGGTGATGTGAGCGCGATAAGAGGCTCGCGGGGAGCAATAATGAGTTAACGTGAAGCGCTGTTGTCCTCCTGACAGCCGCAGTCAGAATGAAATGATAACGGTCACGCGCTCTACCTGTTGCTGCTCGATGTCCACGTAGCGCTTTTGTGGCCAATCAAAGGAGGGATCCGTTTCGTCTCGAGTCACCCATGAGCTGGCGCAAGCATCGGAAATAGCGATCTGAAACTTTTTTCAGGCTTTCAGATGATGATAATAGCGGGTCTGTGATACAGCTGCTGCAGGTGGTATAAGAAGTGCGCTCTCTAGAAGCTGGTGCCAATCGCATAACATTAGTGGGGACCTTCCACTGATCAATATAAGTTTATCTAGTTGAATTACTTTTGCAGGAAAGAAAGAAAGAAAAAAAAATTCAGACGTGGCTGTGGTGAGTTCACGCAGAAGATTAAGTTATAGCTACTATTTCCATGGCACTTTATCAAGTGAAATATTTGCCTACACCTTTGCATTTCAAATGGGCCTTGCAAACATTTCATCTAAGCACCTTTTAGAGCTTGAGCTTATATGTTCTTTGAAGATTATTTGGCTGTATTTTTGTATTTGTTTTTATTCATACTTGTAAATAACATACTTTTAAATTCATTTAAACAATAAAATTTGCTACACTTTTACGTCTGTATTGTTATATCTCTGATGTAGCCTATTATTCCTCTGTATGCGCTATCCGTACCTGGAAGCTCCTGTCATCAAATTGCTTGTGTGTGTAAACATACTTGGTATAATAAAGCTCTTTCTGACTTCTGTGTTCATTTACTTTTTGACAGGTTATTTAGATCACTGTGTGTGTAAACATACACACATACACACTACAGTGATCTGAAGAGCCTAATGTATGTCTACATGTCTTACTGATGGGGCTGTGAAGATCAATCCAATTTATATTTATAAAATAAGAAAAAATAAAAAATCAGAAATGAAATTTGAGACACTGTTTTAAAGCGCCAGAATCATGGTTGTCTAAAGTACAAAATGTTAAGAAAATAAAAAGCCCCATGTGGAACCGTTTGAACCTCTCCACTAGGATCAGGCTGTATCCTTTATTTGTAGAAGTGTGTATGTGTGCAAAGAACCACCCTTTTTATAAACTGTGGTATCAGACAGATCAAACACAGACGTGTTTATTTTGTACCTGAGTATGGCGAACCTGTTCTAAGTGTGCCTGCATGCGTTAAAATAGCCAAAGTCTCTTATTCTATTCTTAAATTGAAAGCGTTTTAAGCTTTCTTTGCAGCGTAGCATGAAGCACAACTGCAAACATCATTTTGAGTAGCCTAAGGGATGGATGCACAACATTTTAGATTATATTAAGTCACAAGTAACGTGGTGTTGGACAAACAGGACATTTTCACATCGATTCTGGGAACAAGTACACTTCACACCTGTTTAACTCACAGCAGCTATCAGCTCAAATGTTCCCTCCCCCACATCGCTGATGGCCTTGGTCAAGCAGCGTTTTGGCCACAGGCTAGGCAAGACTCCCTGCTCCGGTCTCAATGCTGAGACTATGGAAACAGTTTCTATCCCAACCCTCAGTTTATTCAGCGTGGAACCTCCGGTATACACCACTTACACTGATAACAATCTGCCTGTAAGCAAAGTGTTGCAGAAAGAGTTGCCTCATACAAAATCATGCTCACAAGCAGGCATAAAAACGATACAAACACAACATTCATGCAAATCCACCTGTGTGTGTTCACTCTAGTAGTAGTCTGAAATATCAGCACTTGGTAGTACTGATAAGCACACCTTTATAGTTTACTGTTCAACATCACGTTCAATTTCAAGATAACTTTTGAATTTGCATACTCCACGCGGAGGTATCTTTAAACTCCTGCTTAAATTTCCCTTGAGTAAATAAGTCACTCATTAGCAACCCCATGCTAAGCGCTACATTCCAGGAATGAGAGCTTGTGAGATGTAAAAGACAAATAAAAATGTTGTCTGAAGCTTAATTGGCTGTTTGATGAGAACATAAGGTGATAAGGAACCATGTACACAAAGTATTTTGTGTATTGGTAAACAAATATTATGTTTCATGGTTTAATCGAGGCCCAGGAACACAGCTGGCTGCCTTCAAGGCCAAATGCAAAAATAACTGTTTAAACAGTCTTTCTTTGCTGCTCTGCTCACTTGATGTTTCTTCGCACACAACAGTGTTTGAATGAAGTCAAAGGTAATTGGTTTCACCCTACAAATGCTTCTTTGAAGGGTCAGATGATGTTAGACATGAAAACTACTAATTAAAGACACAGTTCATCCAAAAACTTTTGATTTCTTATTCCCGCTAATTTCTTTCTAAATAAATATGATTAATTTTTTTATTATTGTGGAACACAAAATGAGAAATTTTGCAGAATGTTCAAGTTGCTCTTTTCCATGTAAAAAAAATATACAGTAACCTGCGGCTGTAAACCTGCAAACATACCAAAAAGCAACATATCATTTGTGTGGTATGTCTTTTGGGGTGATGATGACAATTATGTGAAGAAAAAAGACGGAAAGACTTGATCACCGTGGTCAAAAAAGCAGTGTGAACATTCATCCTGCATTTTCTGTCTTATTTCATTATGGAACGACCTGAGGGTAAGCAAATTATGACAGAATTTTGGTGTGAACTACTCCGAAATGATCTGACATGCTTAATCTAATAATATTACGCTAATAACAACTTGTTTTGCTTCCTCAAAATTACATGTAAAAAAAAAACCAAAAAAAAACAGACTAGTTTTAGTGCTTATACACATTTTTAATTCATTAATCGGATCTGTAATGTGACCAAATGGATGTTATTTTTCATGCATCATTCATTGATGTCATACTGCCCCTTATGTCATCATCTGTGATCTGACTGGACAAAACAGCAGCCAGGGACTAGTGCATTAAAGCCTGACTCACCCACCATCATAAAAAAGGAAAGAGGGGGACAAGTCAGTTTTTCCATGACCCAAAAGCTGGTCAGACGAGAGGGGTAAAAGTACAACCTGTTATATCAGTATGGCTTGAACAGATGCTAAGGAAATGCATCTTCATAATACACACGCAGAAAACATCTAATGTGATTTTTTCATAATTTAATATTTACGTAAATTATTTATCTGAAAAGTTTAATAATATAAAAAAATTAAATAAAATAAAAAAAAATTATAATACTATTAATGCAAAATAATAAAATTATAATTTTTTTAATTATTTGTATTTATTTATTTCTATCTCATATTTCTGTAAAAAAAAAAAAAAAAGACATAACCACTGATAATTACTAGTAATTATAAAGTTAGAAAGTAATAACGTAATAGTACCTTTCCATTAAAACTGAAAGTTGGTAAACTGGTCATTTTTTTGCTTTTGAGGAAAAAAAAGCAGGCCAACACTAACTAATCCTGCAGCTGTAAGGGGATGCTTCAGAGCTTCAGGATCCATGAATATGTTCAGTAGGTGTCTCCACCTGCTTTTTACAGTTAGGCGTATTTGTATTTTTCTGAAAGTGGAAGGTGTCATAACAGGAAATATTGTCACACACTACTCTCTGTGCATTACTTGGTAGCAGTAAATATTTATCTAGCGACACTAGATCTTTTGGTATGACACTTCATTTCACAGGAAACCTGAAAAACCACTTCATGAGCTGTAATTCAACACACTATTGGAACCAAACTGGCTTTAGATCATTTTCCTAGTTTTTTTTTTTTTTTTTTTTGTGGCTTTCCTGTATATGTGCACTGGTTTCAACTTTGTCTTTAACTTAAACACCAGCATTCAAATGTATATCTGAGGTGCGTGATGAGGTTATATTCATTTTCATTTATAATGACATCTTTCATATGAGAAGTGTGGCAAATGAATGTGTGCTTTATTGTAGATGTGAGGCTACTAAATGATGCCTCAGTGCACAACAGAGAGAAAACAATGCTTACACAAACAATCCCAACCATAAAGGAAAATTATATTTTGCTTGAACATTTGCTCACCTTCAGGCTATCCAAGACGTAAATGAGTTTGTTTCTCCATCTGAACACATTTAGAAATGTAGCATTACATCCCTATTCTGTAGTGAATGGGGGCCATCAGAATAAAAGTCTAAACAGCTGATGAAAGCATTACAGTTATCCACAAATTAACATTTTGTGAAGTGAAAAGCTACATGTTTGAAAGAACATGTATCATTATGAATAAAGAGTATAGTATATAATAGTATAAATAAGGGCATTTTAATTCTATTAATAAAAATGCTGAATGAAGTCCAGCTTCATACGACTCAAAAGAAGTATATTATTGGTGTCCATGAAAGTGTCCATGATATAGGAACTGAATCCCACCATATACCAGTTTTGTTAGGAAGTTTATTCGGCAAGCATTAAAAACAATGGAAGTTCAGAATCCGCAGGTAAACATTTTTTACGGCCGGCCGAACATCCATGCAATCATGTGAAATGCATCAATTATTTTCTCTGGCCCTCTTACTGCAGTGCTTGAATAAATATTGGTACCAAGCATCAGCGAATGCGCAATAGGAAACATTTCCCTGCCGCGGTCACTAGGCAACCTTGAAACGGATGACTCAGAGAGCTGACTCAATAGGTACTGTGACGAAGTCAGTCAAGAAACACACACACACACACACACACACCATCTGTATGCATAGAGGAAATGTCTTAGTTGAGGGAGAGAACTAATCCCGGCTTCTTTACCTGCTAGCTCAACACCTCTGTGTTCAACAGGTGTGTGCCCAAGTCTTCTTCCAGCCTCCACCCAGCCCTTTCCACACCCTGTAAATAAACACAAACACACACACACCAGTTTAGTTGACTTACTCGTAAACTTTGTTGAAACAACTACTTAACAAATAAAGCCCCTTAATTAGATAAGAAATTCAATTTAATTAAGACGTATACCACCTAGCTTGACTAGCTTGTATTGTATGCGATACAAATCATTTCAGTGGCATCTTTTATCATCTTGTAAATAATAAAGTCACTTTACTTTTGTAATTGTATGTAATATAATCAAATTTTAAAATGTGTCAGTCTACTAACGAGTTGTAATAGAAAAATACGGTTGGAATTATTTAACGTTACATTCTTTTGTTAGTTAACGTTACACAGGAAATGGAATTAGAAAATGGCTTCCTGTCCTTGTCAAACGTGTTTGAATGGTTCTTTGTCTAAATGCTTGAAATAAAGTATGTGGTTAACACTCGAGATACTTATAACATTAAATACATCAACAATACCCCCTTGTGGGTTTTGGAAAAACGTTTGTTTTGTTTTTTGTCGAGGAAACCAGAGTGATGCTTACTGCCAGGATGGCCCGTTACATAAAAAATGTCTCATCACTGCTAAACTTTTTACAAAGTGTGGCTTCGCAATTAAACCGTTAATATGCAGAATTTATTATCAACCTATTAACTGCATCCTTCTCATTTCATAACATTTCTACACTTTTACCAATTAGCGATTACTTAATAGTCCAAGTTGTAGTTTGGAACTGGTAAAACGTCCTTGGGAAAAATGCATGATCAGAATATCGACTTGACTAATAATTATAATCACTGTAGTAGTATTGTAGAAGTTCCTGTAACACTTCGTGCTCTTTTCACGCATGTTACCCAAACAAACAAGGCCCTGGGGGTTAAACTAGGTAAAGTCTGTGCGCCCTCTGCTGGACACTTTCCAGAAAGACAACCTCAAGTTGAACTTAGGACACACAGTGGCCAATCGTGAACATAACACCTTTTGAAAAATGCTAATGGAGTCACCAAATGACCATTTATTGCACAGCTGTTGTTTTTACATATTTAAATAGATATAAAATATATGTACATTCTGCAGTTATATCAGTTTATAAATAGTGTTAAGCTGTTTTTAATTTTTGCAAGAACATTATAGCCACTTGTTCGTTGCTGCGCACTAATAAAAGTGGAGCATTTAGATAATACAGATATAAAACATGAGATTTTAGCCTAATACCACCAGTTCTGAGGGATTTGTTGCACCGCTTTCCGACGGTGAATCAGGACGAGGGAAGCTTGAGGACACACGCACAGGATGTCCAAGGTGCTCCTCTGGCAACAAAATCACTGATGCTGGAGTTTTACACAACACACTCATTCAGCATCAGGATATTGTTCCCAGCTGGCAACAGATGCACGCATATACACATACCCATCAGGCCTGAGCGTGGGGAGGAGCAAACATGCAGCTGGTAGCTCAATCAGACGCCTGACAAGAAAGTACAGGGAGCTTCGGGTTTCTTCTTCAGGAATTTCGTACACTTGTTGGGGTTTTGCTCCAAGCTTCTGAAACCAAAGACCTGACAGCCATTAAAACAAGCAGCTAAAAGCACTGAGACAGAGAAACTGGAGCAGAGGTATTAATGCTTAACCAAATCCTTACAGTATCTCATGCCCAGGTGCTGTTCATTTTTATATACATTGAAATACAGCTTTTTGTGATATTAGTGAAATGATCAGGCACAAGAAACCTTTAGTCAAAAGTTCTCAGATAAATCCTCTGGGGTTATGTTTCACTTTCAGTAAATAGCACTTCTCTGTCTTAGCCTTCATTTTTCATAAATCACAGAGGGGAATGCGCTCACCCGAACTATGGCAACAGACCTTCTAGGGGTCCCGAAGCCTAGCATGCTAGCAAAAAGGGAGGAGTTTCACTATTTTAAGTGAGTTTGTGTTGATCTTCCCACCAATTGAGTGGTAACACTTCACAAAAAAGGGGCCTAGAACCTCACGCTATCCTTTTACACACGAAGGGCAGAATCATCATATCCCTCAAACAGATGATAAGTGACACCAAACAATCCATGAGAGCTGTGTAATTGGATGCCTTTGGGCTTATTCTGAGCATGCAAATCAGAGCCAGTGGCGAGGAGAGTTACATGCCCCACTACAACAGCAACTGCATTCGTCTGGTGCCCCACTGCATTCTGGGTAGGGGACAAAAATGAAATGTCAGCCTTGGCTGTCGTAACCTTTTTTGGAAAAGTTGGGAAGTGCCTGGTACAGCAGCTCTGGTGTACAGACGGCCTGAATAGTGTGAGTAATTCAAGATGGATTTGTAAACCCAAATATATTACCACCTTCTGCTTAAATTAAAATAGTGGCGTACATTGCATCATTCATTTATGTGTTTATAAATCAGCACAGGAACCTGTCAATTAAATTTCAAACTCCGTTTGAATTTATATCACCACAATAATTTATGGTTTCAACTCACCATGTAAACTGTAAATTCCCTTTTTTATTTAACAATAAATGTTACAAGTGATTTTTTTTTTTTTTTTTTACATTTTGTTTCAAATAAAATATTTTATTGTAAATTTTTGTAATCTTTGGCAACAAAGACTGTGAATTGTTTTAGTATAATCAATATAATATTGTAATTTGATTTTCTGATTTAACTTTAAAGTTGAAGTAATTGTATTTTGTTACTGTTGTTATATTACTATTATTATTTAAATAGTTATTTTTTATTATAGTTTATAGTAACTTAACAAAAATGAGAAATGTTTCGAAGTTTTCTTTTATTTCTTATTTTATTTTAAAATATTTCTTTTTATAGTTTTAGTATTAGTTAACAGTAGTGACCCTGATCTAAGGATCAGTTGATTTGGTACTTGGTGTGAACTACTGAACAGTCTATATTAGAGTGGTAGGAAGTTGGCTGTAAGCCAGAGACGCAACAAGCAGGCCAGTTAGGGCTAACTCCACACTTAACTATTTACAGTCCTCTTGCTGTGACATGACTACAAAACAAGCTAAAAAACTCACAATATTTTTCCAAAAACTCTAGTTTAAAAAGTTGGTTGTTTGCCATTTAAATAAAATAGATTAAATATATATACCTTACTATTCAAAGCTTTAAACATTTTGCAGCAAGAGTCCCTCTGGTGGATCCTGAGGTAAAGTGTCTTCACATGTGGCCCATTAAAATTTGACATGGATTGAGAAAACAAACTATTTTAGATTAAATGACCGTTTAGCTACCAACTAAAGAGATTGCGCATGGATCTGGTGTGATTTTGAGAATGAAATGGCCTAAAATATTATTATATTAGAGATGACCAAAGCTTTTCACATGAGTAAAGAGTTTAAATTAATATGATTTTAATATTCATATTAAACTAAAGAGTTAGATTAGCAAACAGATCTATGGCTATATTCATTTTTACTGGGAATGTATGAAAATGTAACGCACTCTATTCTCAGTTGCCGCTTTATATTCTTAATCTAATCCTGTATAGTAACCATATATGGGCAGGGATGTTCAGGAGATTTCTCTATGCTGTGTCACTATAATTTAAAAATAAAAAAAGCTCTGTCAGTCTCGGCAATCTGCCTGCGTTTGCTCTGCAGTCATGGATCAAGTTTACAGCTCCTGTGGGTGAAAGGACATGCTTGAGAAAATATTTTTTTTTATTGGATATTCCACAAATCAGTTTATTTGGAAAGGCTTCTACAATGTGTACATATGCTGAGCTGCTTTTATGCAAAATAAATTATACATGCCCAAGAAATGTAATTACGTGAAACATCTGCTAAATAAATAGAATGCCAATTATTTTGGAAGACACCCAGAAATCCTTAAAATCGTCTGGATCTCACTACTTTATCTTGTTGTGAGTTTCATTAATAACTTTCATGAAGCATGTTAACCCAAATTAGTACATGATATAATACTAATTAGATTAGTGTGATAATATGCCAATAATTAAAGAAAGAAGGGCCTAAAATAAGATAAATTAGCATTCTGTTTTAGTTAAAGATTCATAACTTTTATTCATCTGTGTTGGATCACACATTTGCAAACTGTGCCCTATATAATCTCTAATACTAGTATGTTTTATTTCCCCCTCTTCTCTGTGTTTACAGGATAGAGTTTATGAGAAGAAAAATGTCACCTGTTTTGAGTCTGGCAGACGTCTCACTTACCAGAGCACTAAAACTGCCAGATGAGATCTGTACCAGGCTGAGAACATGTATGTGATCTCAAAAAAGAGAGGAGGGGAAGACATTTACGGGATGAAATGCTATAAAAATGGGATCCCACATTTGTATCCAATCTCATGGATGTATGCTGCCATTCTGCTAAGTGTGAAGTCCATCCAAGAGACACTGTCATACTCATAAAACTAGAGCCAGGCCTGTGGCAGCTCAGGGAAACCCCAAAGGTACTGTACAAGCAGAGTCGTAATGCAACTGGCATGCTCTGCTCCTGCTGCATGCCCAACAGCTTTTCAATCCAAAACATACTTTGGACCACTGACCAAAGCTTAAAGGAATAGTTCACCCAAAAATTCTGTCATTACTTACTCACCCTCATGTCATTCCAAACCTGCAAGACCTTAGTTCATCATCGGGACAGAAATAAAGATTTTTTTGATAAATTCCGAAAGCCCTCTGATTCTTCCATTGTCAGCAAGGATCCTATCATGATCAGTGTCCAGAAACATAGTAAGGACATCGTTAAAATAATTCATGTGACATCAGGGGTTCAATACTTTTTATGCACAAAGAAAACTAAAATTGTTGTTTATTCAATAATTCGCCTCTTCTGTGTCATCCTAGAGCCATTTTGGGGAGTATCTTATACGTAAACAACATATCCAACGCATGTACGCGGATACATTGTTTACATTTAAATCAAAGCATAAACAATGTAAACAGCATATCTGCGTGGTGCTGTATAAGCGTCCCAGCTCCAGTGTGACGCGGAGGAGATGAATTGTTGAATGAATTTGTTATTTAGACTTGCTGTCTGTGGGGGGGCTTTTCTAATTTTCAGCGGCACGAAACCAACTGCTCACAGGCTTTGTTGGATGAAGAGTACATGAGATGCACAGTGTGAAGTGTCCAACTCTGTGGCATGATACATGAGTGCAGTTGCACAACTGATCCAAGTCTTGGTGATCTCATTGTGCAAGTCCAGGGCTTTCGCTGGCCACTTGCCACTTTTACAGGCCCCCAAGGGGTATATCAACGATCAGCACAAGGGGAATTCGCAGCCTGGCAAGATAGGCTGGCAATTAGCGCCCTGGTGTATTTCACAGACATGGAAGTGGCCGCATTACTCACGTGAAGGGGGAATCGTGGGATGGGAGAGACAGGTGTTGCGTAAGACCTCATTTGATCTGCGTGTAAATCAGAGGGCAAGGAAGAATGCCCAAATGTGCTCTAAATGTGTTTGTTTTGTGGGTGCCCACAGATTTACGGCTAATGATGTGATCTGGGCCGAGGTCACCTTAGGGTGTCCATACATGCACACACAAACATTCCAACCTACACACACACACACTTGGTGTTGAGTGATTGATGCTAGGGAAGAGGAGGGGCGGGAACTGAAACTGAGGCGGCAGTCTTGGCTAAATCTGAGAGTCCCATCGGCATGCTTCCATCACAGCTGGTCAGCTGGAAATAGATAAAGATGCAACTAAACCCGAGAGACGGGGGAAAAGCGCAATCTGTGTCCTCGTTTATGAAAGACACAATCAGCTTTAATTAGGGACAGCATTTGAAAGGTATTCCCATCCGCAGAGTCACTCTTTGTGTATGTCTAATGCTCTGATGACAATGCCATTGGCGGATCAAGAGCAATTCAAGATACATCAAACAAGCTGTAAATCAATCAAGAGAGGCTTAGTGAGAAATCTCAGTCTGTTACTGAGAACCTTGGCGTGGAAAAAAGCGTCTCAAAATAAAACAGGGCGTGTTCCAGACATGTAATGATTTAAATACAGTAATTGCAACACATTGCTCACTTATCAGCTTATTAATCATTTCTTTTAACTACCCCCTGACAAATTTAACAAGTAGGCTACTATTGAAAATAACCGCAGGAATAAAACAAATACATGGGTAATTGATGCGTAAAATAGAAAGGATACATCATTATTGTAAAGGATATATCTGTTTTCATTTACCACCTTACTAACTTCCTTTTTTCCAAACCAGTAGGACTTATTAAATAAAAGAGAGGATATTTTGAACAATTTTTATACTGTTTTTGTGCATATCATGAAAATGAATGGGGAACAAACTTTTTTTTTTGTTAAACTAAATTATTAAACTTCTTTTCTAGATATCCTATTTTGAGTAATATATCTTTTTCATTTTGAAAGGCAGTCGTTAATAATGGAACCATAAAGGATCTTCATTTTTAAATGATCCTTTATATGACAAATATATCTGTGTGTCAAAATGCATACAAAATCAAACTGCACGACGTTTCATTGTTTCCCACTAGTATTTCCCAAAAGCATACACTCCTACAAAAATTATATGAATAAATGAAAAAAAGTGCAAAATCTTAACTTTTAGGTACAATACCTTATTAACACCAAAAAAGGTAATAGTATTTTAATGTTACAAGTTACAAAGACACCAAAAAAGCACATTTTAAGGGTATTTAAGTTATACAAAGTGCTGTTGTACCCATAAATGTACAATTCTGAACATTTTCTCTGAGCTCAACATGTTTATTCAATAAAATAAGTTCAATAAGTAAGTGCATTCAAGAAAATAGGGAATAAACACTTACCAGCAATATACAAGCACCATTACGTTATGGTTTCAACGCACTATTTTGGTCCAAAAGCAGCAAAAACCATGCGCTTGTTATATTTAACATTTTCTACTATTTGTTAACATACCAAATAATGATACATTCTAAATCGCATCGACTCACCAGGTCAAATCTCTCCTCTGTCCGTTTAAAACCATTTGTAATATCACAAAACTCCAGACGCTCTTCAATGCACCTGATGTAACATACTGTATAAACAAAGAGAAAGCAAACATTGTTATTGAGAATATGAAAAGTCCAGCCCCCCATCCCCACAAATCCCTGTCACTCAGGAAACATGGCCTTCCTGCAAACAAGAGGTAGCATGGAGCGGGACAAGGCCACAGGGGCAGGTAGTGGGCTGGAAGGATGTTTTTGTCATTGCTTTGGCCCCTGGTTGGCAGCAACACAGGCAGGCAGACGTCCATCCTCAGGAAAAGAGGCTGCGGAGGAAGTGAAGCTGACGTCACAGCTGCACACAGTCCTCCTGCTGTAGATCAGCACGTGCACAAAGACAAAGCTATTGGTAGAGTCACGTAAACATAAAAACAGGTGGACTTTATCTCATTGTGCTTCACCACTGTGATCGAGCCTTCGGCCTTTGATGTGTGAGGAGAATAGACATATTCGTTCTGAGCAAAATTCTGTACAGAATCTATTTCACAGCTATTCTGCTTTTAAATCATATTGTGTAGGCACACGTCCAACACCGACAGCGAAGCAATAACAGGATGTTTACAAAGATACTCACTTTAAGTGAATGAAATAGCAGAACCCAAATATAACCTGCTGACATTTAGCAAGACATCACATTTATTATAAATCATAAGGTTTGTGTTTGTTCCTTTCATCCAATAGTTTGTGATGTGCTTTACTCGAGTACAATTACAATGGGATGCACTTCTGTGTCCAGGACAGGTCAGGTGGTGCAATGGACACATACAAACACTGGTGGTTTTTGACATCATGTAGTGATGGTTTTGCTGTTATAATCAGCAAAGATACGAAGTAGAGGCCTCGGATTTTCCCCAGATTCATTGAGAAATGGCTATCACAGACGTTTTGGCTGCTTCTGATATTTCAACTGTTTTTTGACTCTTGCAGCAAAGGATTCTTTCAGCCCAAAGACATTTTTCGCAGCAGTAGGCTTTTCAAAGAAGTCTCCTCCTGAGATAGAGAAGGTCTTTAAAATGCTGGACCAGGATAAGAGTGGGTTGAATGAACAGGATGAGCTACAGTTGAGTAATTTGCCTAGTAATGCTTTTTTACGTATGTATAGAGTGACTGAAAAACGCAATTCCAATTCTGCTAGGGATTGTGTCATCATTCTGTTATAACGCAAGCAATGCATATTTTATATGGACATAAAATATCAGTGCTTATCTTAAAAGATGGAAAAGGTGCATTACAGTGTACAATAAATTACAAGACGGTAACACTGTAAATGCTGTTGTTCTCTGACTTGATTTTCAATGCAATTGATAATAAATACACAAAATGCCAGAAGTTGTGCGCGTAATAAAAAAACAGCCTCAGAGAATGCTGATTTTAGTTAACTGAGAATCACTCTGATATTTAGCATTGCTATAGAAAACTGTACAAATGAGGAACTATCATACAACTGATCTTTAATGTAATAAATAAATGTGGACTTTCTGTTCCATGATTGCACAAAATGTGTCAACCAAATAATCTCTTATGTTCACTTGTTATTTTGTGACTCATTTTCTAGGTTGTTTCTGCAGAACTTCTCTAAGGGGGCTCGTGTACTAACACCAGCTGAAACCAAGGCCTTCCTCATGGCTGGAGACATTGATGGAGATGGGAAGATCGGCTGGGAAGGCCGGTCTCTAAAATACTCGGAAATTTTATAATAAGGTAAGTTATGTATAAATGTAAGAGATTAACCTACATCTCCTCATTTCCTGTAGAATTTTCAGCCCTCGTTAATGCTTCCTGAGACCAGCTGAATTGTTCAGGATCGTGCTTTTTCTCGTATGTTTTAATGGAATGTTGTTGAAATTCTACAAGAGAATGGAACACGAAATAAAATGTTTTCAACAATATTTTTGCATCTTTATTCTGAATTTATTTAGTGAGTTGCAGTTATTGGGTTAAAAAGCTAAAACATCGCTTACATTACTGAAATAGAACATTTGCATTGTTTTGCATACTTTTTCATTTTGTTTACAGGTCATCACAGTGTTGAATACACGCAGGACTATTTATTAAGGCATTGAGTGAAATAGCCTCCTTTAGAGATAAAAGCTTAAGGGTTTTATTATATTTACCAGTAATCTGAAACTCAGAAACATATGCTCTTGCTTGAGTCACCAGCTGTCCCAGAATCTGCTTAGCATCATCTTACTGCTTGTATAGAATATATATGGTACACAGACTGTAAATGGGTTGTCACCCCCCTCCTCTTCCATCTCAAGAAAAAAAAAATACATAAAACAATATTCTTACACATTTACCTAGTGATGAATTTCATTGAATAATAAATTGCAATGAATAATGGAAGAATCCTAATTGGATAACAAAGTCATGGTATTATAAAATCCTACTGGATTTGCTGTACTAAACTTCATAAATAAAAAAAATGAATAAACTGAAAAATATGAATTTTTATTTATCCAGCAGGAGCTTGTGTAACTCACTCTGAAGAGATTCCTGTTTGACCCCGCTATATAAATTGATTTTTATCATAGTGCAAAGGCAAATATAAGATTACTTTACATAGAAATGCATTGCACACATTTTCATGCAAAGACTTGCACATGCTACAGTATGCAGAGCGTGCACTAGGATGTCCCACCTATGTTTCCCATAAGGACTGAATGCATCCCCTTTTCGAAAGGATAAAAATAGAGCTATATGACTAGTAGACACATTTTTGTTTGAAACTTTACCCAACCTAAGCAAACGGTGTCCGTTACAACCCCAGAGACAAAAGTATAAAAGCCAGGCCCATGGGTGCTTGAGCAGTCATCACACATCTGTGGAACAGTTGCCAGCGCAGCGCAAAGGTGAGTTGACCAGAAACACCTTGAGGATCATACACCAGGGGTTGATGAATTTCTCTGATCACCATGGAATATAATTAACGAGAAACGGAGGAATTAAATAAGAATGTGAATGGACTTGCAGCAGGACTAAAAATGCAAAAGTACATCTCTTCAGTTAACCAAACCAAGGACCATACTTTCTCTACTTTCTACTTTTTGGATGAGCTTTCAGTGGTTGTCAATTTTTTTTATCACTTTTTTTGGTGTTTTTTTATTTTTTATATGTGAGCTCATTGAAATTATATTTCGACTGTAGAAAAAAGTAATGGGTGAATTGTTTGAGAATGATTTGAAATCATGTTAAATGTTACAATGTAATTTAGTCCAAATGTGGTGGTCAGGAACTTAATGCATCATCATCTTGTTTGCGTCTAATTTCCAGATAAATCAAAATGGCATTTGCTGGAATTCTCAAGGACGAGGATGTGGCTGCAGCCCTTAAGGATTGCGCTGGTAAGACAAAGCTGCTTTAACCTGCCACAGAAAAATGACAGACTATTATTTCATTATTTAACATGGATTCTATTTTATGTAATTCTAGCTGCTGACTCCTTCAACTACAAGACCTTTTTTGCCAAGGTTGGTCTGAGCGCAAAAACTCCCGATGACATCAAGAAGGCCTTCTTTGTCATTGACCAGGACAAGAGTGGCTTTATTGAGGAGGATGAGCTGAAGTATGAAAGCAACACTATTATATTATTTTATATTATATTAAATTATATTAAATTATATTAAATTATATTAAATTTATTATATTATATTAATTATATTATATTATATTATATTATATTATATTATATTATATAGGCAGTTTTCTTAATATTCTTTTCCATTCTCCTCAATGTTTCCAGACTGTTCCTGCAGACCTTCTCCGCTGGTGCCAGGGCACTCACTGATGCTGAGACCAAGGCCTTCCTCTCAGCTGGTGACAGCGATGGTGATGGCAAAATCGGAGTTGATGGTACTTAATCTCATATTTATAATATATCTTTAAAACTATTTGTTATGGAGCATTTTTTAATATTTGACCAATAAGTCCTAATATTACTTGATTTATCATGTTTTATAGCTCTTTATTTTGTGGCTACATTTATTTTAATATTTAAAGCAGGTCAGACACCCGACTAGCAGAAGTAATAGACCTAATAAAAGAGCAGTAAATCTTCACGAAAAACATCAATGATTGTTTAGTTTTGTAATAATGTCTTATGTAGTAGAATATAAATTATTAAATGATGTTGGGATAGAAGATACCTCTAAAATTAAGACTTTAATTGTTTTCTTTATCCCTGTCTTTCAACAGAGTTTGCTTTGCTTGTAAAGGCCTAAGCATTCATGGACCCTTGTCTTTGGAACCAGAGCTCTGCTTACATATCATCTTTTTTATATTTATTTATGAATGCCCTGCAAACTCCTCCTTACAAAGAACGCACGTTCAATGTCTTGAAAAGCTATTTATTATTAATGTTGTTTCATTGCATTGTATTGTTCTGTAAAAAACCTTCTGTGTGCAAATTTACAATCTATTTTGCACTTTAAGGAAATAAAAATACATTCGATTTAAAACATTCTTTGCATCTTCCTCTATTTTCTGCATACGAGAGTACAAAAATCTTAACTTTGACATTTCTGACATTTGGACCACAAAACAAAGCCATTAGGGGCCAACTTTTCTAAAGGGTCAATTTAAGCTGAATAAATTAGCTTTCCATTGATTTGTGATCTGTTATGATAGAACAATATTTGGCTGAGATACAACTGGAATTTGAGGGTGTAAAAAATCTAAACATTGAGAAAATAATTGCCATTAAAGCTGCCCAAATGAATTTAATTGGAATGCCTATTAACAATCAGAAATTACATTTTTATATAGCATATTTACGGTAGTAAATTTACTAAATATCCTCATGGAACCTTATCTTTACTTAATATCCTAATGATTTTTGGCATAAAAAAAAAAAATTTTCACCTATACAATGTATTTTTGGCTAATGCTACAAATATACACATGCTATTTATGAATGATTTTGTGCTCCAGGGTCACATTTCTGAATGAAATCTTTTTTTACATTTCAAGTGTTAAAACTTTTACTTATAATAATGGGTATATCTAGACATGGACAGTGTTAAGATTTCACAGTATATACAAGATGTAGAGGTCTAGTTAAAACCACAGAGATATAAGCAGATTTTAAATATAAACGTGTAATGACCCCTGTCTAACACAGGGATTCACTATGAGGATTTGTACACATGCTCACATTAATGCTCTCACAATTAACAGGAAGTGAGCTAATGAGCCTTGTGCAGGCTACAGGCATCACTTACAGCGCTCAGTGACTGAGTGAGCATGTCACTTTATACTCTGATCCCAAAGGCATATCACACACTGACTAAAGCAAAGCAGGAGAAGGGTACTCTCTGAATTCTGGAGTGTACTACTGTATAACAACAGTTCTATGTAATTGCTTTACTGAAACAAAACAAATTTGAATGTCTCATAGCCAAGGAATGTTGTTGTCACGTACGTACTCAGTGCGGTGCGCGTGCATGCACCTCTCAGTGTGGACAAGGAGCAGAAGGAGACAGGAGCTT
>JAUCMU010000021.1:4799466-4814414 GCA_032275025.1 Enteromius treurensis | reverse complement strand
TGACAGAAGACGGACTAAACCAAAGAACACACAGACAGGGGGGAGAACAAGACCAGACAGACATGGAACATGACAGTTGTGCTATGATGTTATACTTGAATGTTTACAGGCTCTGTTAAATAAAAACATAAAAAACATTAAAATTAATTACATTTGAAAAATGTATGATTATGGTTTACAAACAGGTCTTCGGCTGGACTATAGGTCATAGTTCAATTAAGACATTAAAGTAATTTTTATTAACATTCCTTAGGGAAAAAAACTCCAACATTATTACTAATGCTTATTTTGAGAAAAAAAAAAAAAAAAGGTGATATATTTTAAGATCAGTCACTGCAAGTTTTACCCAGTTGAAACAGCTCAGAGCTACATTCTAGTCTGGGACTAGAAAACCAGAGGATAGTCTTATTACATTATTATTATATATAAATCTATATAGTCACTTTAATCTATCTATTTGTAAAGGATTTTTTTGTTTTTAAATAGCTAATTATGATTTCATAACTTAAAGATGTTTTGCTAATTTTTTTTCACAATAAGCTACTATAACAAAAATATTATAAACACTGATTTTGTAATAACCAAGAATTGCTGTCCACATACACCTGTCATTATAATGGCTTGGAGACTTGGAGATGGTAACCTATTACTCTTCAGATTTTTATAACATGATCTTAGAGTAGCTTTATTGTGCAAATCAGTAGCTAAGTATCAGGTTAATATTTGAGAATTTTTATTTAGAATCATGTTTTATTTTTATTTGAATACATTTTATGTATCTAAAGCGACCTAGCCACAAAAGATGAACAAAACAAGATGAAGCGCATCAAACAGTACACCAGGTTTATTAAACATAATATGCTAGGGTTATGCGACACAGTCTCACGATCAGTTCGTAAGTATTCGTACGGGGTGCCAAATTGTACGATTTTGTACGATTTGTCTAAAACCCCGTGACGGGTAGGTTTAGGGGCGGGGTTTGGTTTAGGTCATTCGTACAAATTCATACGAATTGGCAACTCGTAAAATACGTATGATTTAAAAGAAATCGTACGAATTTGTACGATTTAGCCACCTCGTAAAATATGTACGAACTGCAAGCTAGAAAATACAAAAAATGCACATGTAGAAAAATTGTTTTGATAAATGAAAGTCTAGTCTTGGAGATGTTTTCATTAAACATAATCAACAATAAAAAGTTTTTCTTTAAACAAGGTCCAATTTTAGGCGAATACAATTGTAGCACTTTTCTACAAAAGCTGTCAATTCAGTGAATTTATTTGAAAGCAAACGCTACGCTGGCAAACAGTGGTCAAGGGAAGCTCAAATCCATACGGTAGACGTTAGAGAAAGAAGGACCAACAGCTGAAATCATTGACTAGCGAAGACTATATGTTCATGTCACAGAAACACACGTTGCAAGCTTGCATTTACCTCATATTTCCAAAGAAAACAAGCAATGACTGAAAAAAACGTGTGATGGATTCATTTGTGATACACGCGCTTCCTCTTGAAGCTTCAAAGCGTGACAATATTTGCTCCAGTTACGTTACACAACTGCAGAGCGAACTCAGTTTCTCTCAGACAAAATGCTCTTAACTCTTCCCGCTCATCTTCAGATACATAGCCTAGCTACTACAGAAAGCTTTCATCCATATCAGCATCGTATATTATTAGCCGACACGATATTAAGGACTTATACATACGTACCTTTTAAGCATCTTCATTTAAGTGCATAAAAATAGAACAGCCTGACTACTGGACAAGTTTTTCAACCAACAGCCCGTCATGCGGTGTCCATTACATTATGCCTTATATTTCGGTTGAGTAGTGGTATATAAGGTGGAAGCCACAGAGCTGGTGCTCACTGCAGTAGCCAGTTTCATCCCTGCGAATCCAAACCCAAACCCTAAGGACAACCAGAGGTGAGTGTCTTCACAGATGAAACTACAAGAGCTCACAAAAACTTGCAAGGAAGAAAGAAAACCGACAAACAACAACGGCGAGGAGAGAATGCGTTGATCTATTAAATCTCGGTCACCTGGGAATACGAGGGAATAATTTGTGTCTTGGAGTTTGGACGTGTTATAGGATATCGCTCTTTATTAGGCGGTTTGATTACGCCGGGACAGGGTGGGATTTATCATAACACTCTGTGTTGTTAAAGACACATGCAATTAATATGTGCCTTTTACCAATCATATGGAAGCACATAATTTCTGTTACATTGATGGAGCATTATGAGAGTTTTTTGTAATTACATTAAAATGTGTGTATATATACACACACACACACATTCAAATTAAACCTCTGTCATTTTTTAGGCTAATCATGGCATTCGCTGGTATTCTGACTGAGGCTGACATCACTGCAGCCCTGCAGGCCTGCCAAGGTAACCTGCATGTTTCTGGACCCTCCCGTTGCCCTACAAGTTAAACTGAGAACATCCATTTCATGTCGTTCCAAACCTGCATGACTTTCTTCTTTCCGTGGAACACAAAAGGCAGAATGCTACAGGGACTGACAGCCTCAGTCACTATTCACTTTCATGTATGGACTACGATGCAATGAAAGTAAATGGTGACTGAGACTGTCATTCTGCCTAACATCTCCTTCTGTGCTCCGCGGAGAAAAGAAAGTCACGTGGATTTAGAACAACACGAGGGTGAGTAAATCGTGACAGAATTTTCATTTTAGGGTCTCAACCTCAGTGTAAACATCATTCATTACAGTATGGAGCTTGAAATTGTGGATAAGCAACCATGTTTTGCAAGACGCTTAAGTTCTTCTTGCCGTAAATCATCGCCACTATCTTGATGAAATTACCTTCCAGCTGCTGACTCCTTCAACTACAAGACCTTCTTCGCCAAGGTTGGTCTGTCTGCCAAGACTGCTGATGACATCAAGAAGGCCTTTGCTGTCATTGACCAGGACAAGAGCGGCTTCATTGAGGAGGATGAGCTTAAGTAAGTCTAATCTTAAAAAAACATTTTCATATTAAAATAAACTATTTTTAAGATTTTAAATGAACTACCTCGAACAAAACTAATTGGTTGTTGTGCTCTTCAGACTGTTCCTGCAGAACTTCTCTGCTGGCGCCAGGGCACTGACTGATGCAGAGACAAAGGCCTTCCTGAAAGCTGGAGACTCTGATGGTGATGGCAAGATTGGAGTTGATGGTGAGGAATTTGCTTGAATATAGGCCTACCAATTACATTTCATGACTGATACAATAGAAATATTTTGCATATAATAACCGGTTGCTCCACACTGTCTTCTGATGAATTCTTTCTCCTTCATTTTACAGAGTTTGCTGCCTTGATCAAAGCATAAATGTCACCTGACCAACAACTTTTGCTGACAATCGGTATTGAAGTCTGAGATCTCCACTTTTTATCGGGGTGGCTGATTTTTATACACAATTCTAACTGTCCACTCTCATGCTGCACCCTGTCCACAATGACTGTCAACGTCACAAGGTCTTTTGCGCTGTAGATATACATGTTGGTTTCTGTAAAATCTTTGATGCTGTTTTTGGGAAAGGACAATGAGAAAATAAATACTATTTTTCATTTTTGAGTCACTGTTCTCTTAATGCAAGCACTACACTGACATTATAGCTCAGCTATTTTTTACTCTAAGAGGGGCACATTACAGTATCAATGCCTTTGTAGGGATCAGACAGATTTATATGGCTTTGTAAATAATACTCTATAGAAAGTTACAATACCATTAAATCAATTATGGAAAAGGATCATGAAAATGTATCTGGAAAAAGACTATAAAATGTGACATAATCAATGACTACTTAATAAAGTAAAAGGACAAAAAGAAAAATGATCTATAAACGGTGCAAATAAAGCAAACACAAAGCACAGATGTTGCAATAATCAGTTATAATATATTATGATACAGTAACGTGTGTGTAAATTAGAAAGCACTTAGTGTGAACAAAATGTGCTGTCATTAGGTATCTTGAAGTACAACGTAGCCGCCACTAGGTGGTGTCTGGTGCCACAATTTATTTGGCACCAGCCTCTCAACGAAATAAACTTATTTTGTTTTTTGCATACGTTACTGATTTAAACGAGAACGTATTATTTATCTGAGAGAGTGCTGTTTATTTAGGATTTTTTAATTTTTAATTTACTTTCATCAATGTTAATTGCAGACGAACGCAGAAGACATGTTGACTGTACTGTACTAACAAATTAGAGATTGTAAATGGATAGATCACTATACAGTAACACTACCAGTCAGTTCAGTGACATTAGAGTGTATTGGTTTGTTGGTTAGGTGGCTCCAATGTCTTGTCCTTCCCTTTCCATTACAGGCCAAAGGCATTCGGCAGTGCCATTTCTTCATCAGTTTCCAGTGGATTACTACTACTTTTCTTAAAAAAAAAAAAAAAAACACACACACACACACACTAAATAAAATAAAATCTTTAATGCACCTTTTATTATATGATCCATAGCGGATTTTGAATTTTTTTTATGTTTTTTAGGGATAAGTAATCGTTTTAACCATTTAGTTCTAGTAATGCAGAAAGGTCAATCATTACTCTGTCGTATATCGGTCAGATTAGTGACAAAGTAAGAGAAAAGTGTCAAGTTGTGTGAGTAGATGATTAGTCTCAGTGTCTTTCTAAATAGATTGGACTCCTGACTACTTATTTAAAACTAAGACAAAGTGACTCTCATTAAATGTAAAGCTGTATAGAGCTATACAGTCGCAAAATGAACCTTGAGTTATCTAAAGCATATACAGTAAGAATCTGAGCAAGTGTGTTTAAAAGTTAAACAGCAAAATTTGTACATCAGCATCGAATACTGTATCTTTCAGTATTGTTATCAATTAACTGCTACGGCCCACAAAATACATGATGATGTTAACAAAATCTTGTGAAACAGATCAAAGGTGATTCACACAACAGGGGTTAAGCAGTTCAAAAGAAATGCAGTACATGTGTCCACAAAATGACAACTTTTTCATTTTTATAATATGACTTTACTATCATGTACATTTTAATATATTAAATGATATATCGCACACACATATGTTGTTTTTTGTGGATTATGGGGGCTCTCTCAATAGGCGTAATGGTTTTTATACAGTTCAAAACTGTCTGTGGTATTACCCTATACCAGGACTGTCCAAACTCTGTCCTGGAGGGCCGGTGTCCTGCAGAGTTTAGCTCCAACTTGCCTCAACACACCTGCATGGAGGTTTAAGAGCTTGATTAGCTGCTTCAGGTGTGTTTAACTAAGGTTGAAGCTAAACTCCAGGACCTAGTTTGGACAGCCCTGCCCTACACCTAAACCTGTCCCTTCTAGGAAACTATGTGCCTTTTTAGATTTAAAAAAACCACACCATTTGGTATGTTTTTTAAGCCTTTTGAATTACGGGGACACCCGTAATGTCCTAATAATTCACCTTCATATTGTAATACCTATGTCATACCCATGTCATTATGCAAATTTGTGTCCTCATAAACCACATTAACATGGACACACACATTTAAAAAAAAAAATAACATTGTATCTCAAGTTAAATGTAAAATGTGTAATGCTGTTCATTATTAAAAATATCCAGTTTTCAATTATCAGTTGTTCTTGTTGTTGTTGTTTTTCCCCCACAAAATGACAAGATTTGTCATCGTTCATTGTATATATTAGGTCTAAAAGAAACCTAGCATATATCTATCTATCTACACATCAGCACTCTTGTAACAGAATGACACTCACACACGCACACACAAATAAGGGCGTTCTTCGTTTCAATCAAGTTCGCACAATATTACTGAGAAGTGCATGTACCTGCGCGCGCGCGTGTGCATTCGGTCCGAGACTCATTTAAATAGTAAAGGATAATTAGTTAGGCAAGAAATTCAAGTCGAGTCTTGCAACACGAATTTGATACACGCACAGGTAACCCAAGCATCTCTCATTGTCCATCCCATTAGCATGTACATATATAAAAGTTGTCAGTGGATGAGAGGCGCTATCACACAGCCTTACCTCCCTCTACTCTGGATCAGCGCGAGGACAAATCTTCACAGGTCAGATGCTGCCTTCCGCTTCCCATCATTTGCTAAACTTTGGAACTGTTGGTCCCGACTATCTAACATGTGTTTTGGATTTTGACTTAATTCGTTTAAAGTTTGAAAAGTTCATTTTCAGCAATAGAGGAGTAGCAGAACGTAAACTAGAATAAACAGTGTTAATCTTAGCAAATGCGTCATGATGTTAAAAAAAAGGATTATCGTATTGTTTTTTTATTTTGATGTTTTTTTAGCATTTAAAAAAAAATAATAATAATTTTTAAACTAAAAATAATAATTAAAATATTATAAGTAATAGATGAAAAATATTTTTTTTCTTTAACAGTTTGAAAATGTCACTTACAACCATCCTCTCGGCTGAAGCCATTGAAAATGCTGTCAAAGACTGCCAAGGTATGTCATTAAAATTGTAATATTACAACAAATTTTTATTGTTTCATGTTGAGACAACAATGACAATCATTCTCGTTTTGCTTTTTCTCCAACAGCTCCAGACTCCTTTTGTTATAAAAAGTTCTTCCAACTTTGTGGCCTGAGCCAGAAAAGTCCCCAAGAAGTGAAGGATGTCTTCCGCATCATAGATGAGGATAACAGTGGATTTATTGAGGAGGCTGAGCTCAAGTATGTCATTTTGGCTGGTCCTGAATTCATGATGTAATGTGTTTTCAGTGTTTGCCAAAGCTCTAAAACCTAGAAAAAACTGTTTTTGTGATTTCATGTTACTCAAGGCACAGTGCCTAAAGCTGTTATGGCTTCAATATGTTGCTTTGTTGTTCAGTGTGATGAGAGAAAGCACTTTCTACCGCTAAAAATACAATGCTCGTAATAGACATACATGAAATCCGGTGCATAAAGAGAATTACGTATGTTTAAGCTTTACAGTAGAGGTCCGTGTCTTACCTGATAATACTGCGGTTCCATGTAAACTAAGTCCTTTTAAAATGTAATCCATGGAGACTTTGTCATTATGTTTTTCTGTCCCTACTGCACGTGATTTATCTGCATTATGTAATGACTAGAACAGAACTAGAACCCAGGGCTGGAGAGATGACATTCACAAACGTCCTGTGAAGGGTTTTAGCTTGCATTTTAGCCAGGACAGGTGAAAGAGATCATATTTGATTGATGAGTTGTATGTGAAAGCTCTAAACCTTAAAGAAAGAGTTAAAAATGCATAGCTGCTTTAAGTCGGATAGTCGCAGTGAAGTGCAGCACTTCAATCTTCTGATCAATGGATTTGTGTGCATCAGGTTCTTTCTCCAGCGATTTCTCCCGGGGGCACGAACCCTGACAGAAAAGGAGATTAAGAGCCTCCTTACAGCTGCAGATGATGATAGCGACGGCCGGATTGGAGTAGATGGTAATGTTTTCTTATAAGATTGTGCCTGTTTTTTCTTTTCTTATTTATTGTGTTTTATGTATCTACATGTTCTATCATTTTTATATAAAGTGTTCAGATTTCAGAAGATATTACTTTGCAACAGCGTTTAGCACTTTTACTTTGTTAAATATGTCACTTTATATCCTTTGCTTGTCTGTTATGTAATTTCTATGATCATTATTCCGAGATGTGTTAAGATTTAATAGCTGTCTTAGCTCATGGAAACTCTAGTGGAAAAACTATCACTGCATTGCATAAGAGGATCAAAGATCAGGGTCACCTCAAATTATTATTTCAATCCTCAGTAACAGTCATGCACATCCGCTAGGAAAATACAAAGTCTAAAAGCAGCATTCAAAAATGACTGCAAAGTGAGTTCAGACTAAAACATTTTTTTTTTATAATATAACTATTCAAACACTTAAGTGAGAATTATACAGAAAAGCTTTATTTTGGAAAAACCCTGTTATATACCAGTTTCTTTGTCTGAATTGTTTTACTGTATTTTAAATTCTGATATTCCTCTTTCCATACAGAGTTTCAGACTATGGTGTTATCCTGAAAGACTCCTTGACCCCTCGGCTATAAGCACTGCAACCTCAGCTTTCATTTGACTTTATGCACCTGATTTCTTTTCAAAAATGAAGAATCGGCAGATAAAGTAAATGTACTTGACTTTTGAATGTGTCTGTTTTGTTTTTTCCACATTCAACCCAAATGACTAATGACAAAACTGTTCAGGGAAATAAAATAAAGTCACTAAACTCGTGCATCTGGTTTACTGTGTTTTAAATGTGCTTTAGGTTCATGTGCATAATTATAAGAAATACTTATGGATCCTGCACGTGACTGTGCATGAACTTTGAACTATTTCTAATGGTCTGATGCTTAGCTTTGAGATTTTTTTTCATCTGTGCACTCCACATAAGCACAAAACAAAGACAATGTGCTTACACTTCACATCTAAACAAAACTATACTTCTATACTTCCCCTAACAAAACTTATAACTACCACAAAATGTGTACAAACAGCAAAGTAAAGTCTTTTTTGATAGCATTTCATAGGTTCACCCCCTTTTTTATACATTTCAACAGTGCCAACCTTATTATATGATTTATTGTTGTTAGAAGTATATACAGGGTTGTGAGGTCAAACACGTTCATCTCATGCAGTGTTAAGTGACAAACATGATAAACGCAGCACCGACACATGCATTATGGTAGTGTTCTCCTTTAAGAAAGACGGTTCTTGCGCACACTCTGTTCTGATGTGCTAGTCTGATAAAAAATAATGAGGCCGCTGAGTTCAGCTGCAAAAGCCACAGTATGTTAAAATGGTCCAAGAAAGTCCTCAATAGTTTAAAACCTAACTAGACTTACTTTACATGGTGACCAATATATCAACACCTGATATTCTCAGCAAACTTATGAAGTGCAATTACACAGAAAATAATAATAAGTGCACTATTTGAGAACATATCATTAAATTGAATATGTTATGTTTCACAAATGTGTGGATCTATAGCAGCATGTAGCTTTTAGTTTTAGCTTTCATTGGGTTCTAATGTTTTTAAGCCATGCAACCAAGCAATTCTTTTTCCAATCTATAAACAGCATAGTTCACTGCAAAATATAAACCTTTAAATCCTAGGGGTAACCAAATCCTTAAAACCAAGGAAGTTCAAATGTAAAGCAGACTAAGTAGGCACAAAAGGTACAGACACTGAGGGCAGGTGTAAGTTTCAGTGAAGAGGGCCTCTCAATACTGAATGGCAAGGATATCCCTCTCAGGTTACCGCTTAGCCCATTAGAACAATGAATTGAAAATGCTGCATCAATCCTGGCTTCTGATTATCCCCTTTCTGCACTGAAGCCAGAGACCAAAATGAGCCGGGCAAACATGTGCCTTAATGGCATCAGCTCCACTCAGATAATCCCACTGTGTATGCATGGACCAATATGTTAGATTTAACAAATATCTTATGGGGAGCTTATACAGCAATTATACTACAAAACTTATCCTCCATAGTTTCAGCCAGGTCATTAATATATAACAATGTTACCATTGTTTAAGTAACTTTTAATTTCTGTAATCACTGGGTTGGTGAGTTATTAAACTGATATAGCATTCAAAATTATTGCTAGAGGTATCCTATACTCATTCTGCAGTTGGGTGGACATTTCACATTGACAACAAAGTACAAAAGATATGACATAAATAACTATTCGTTTCAGTTTATATAACATGAAGACCATTTTGATATTACAAGGGAAAGAATGAATACAAAGAAGGTTCAACTATGAATTATGGTGATTTACTGCAATTTGCAAACAATTTTATTATCTTTAGTGGAATCAATCAATACTGACATTAGTCAATTTTAATAGTATTTAGACCCAGCTCTAGGATAGGCAGTTTCAGGATTTTATTCACAGTTTCAACATTTTAACTCATAATTTCAATCGCCTTGTCTGACCAACCATGTTTTTTATCAGGTTCATCTCTAATTTACGAATTTAAATAATACAAACACAGTCTAAAATTGTGACAATAAGTTATTGTAGAAAAAATATTGAAAAATAGAAGAAGATACTTCCAGTGTGTTCAAAATACTGACCACAGGAAAAAACAGCATCAAATGATGCTGGCCACATGACAATGTGGTAAACCATTTTTGGTTTGTTAGTTTGTGACATAGCTGATAGAATTTTCTGACAGACAGAAAATATTACAAATAAGTATTTTCTTAGTTTCCAGACAATTACAATTACACACACACACACACACACACACACACACACACACACAAATATATAAGATATATGATTTATTTGTTTGTTTTGAACTCATGATCCAGTCATTGAAACAAACACTGTAAAACCTATAAAAAAGGGACAGGCAAATAAAAAGAAAAATTAAAAAAATGCACAAGGTATTTGTGTGAATCAATAATATGATATTCCTCAAGTATGATATTTCTGAGGAATTTTTTTAAGAAAATATAATAAATATAACGTAGTAGTAAATAAACTAATTGTTCACAAGTGACAAAAGACTCAAAATTGGTATACATGACTATGACAGACAGGACTATTACATTATATAATCTTATACTCTAATATATTAAATATTATATATTGAAATATAATTTCATGTGAGGCTACACGATTGTAAAATAAAAAAAAATCCGTTAAAGTGCCTTTAATTTCTTTCTACGTTATACGTTCCGAATCATGTGGTAAATACTGAGTGACAGGACTAATAGTGGAACGGAACTGTGGATGAAATTTACCCGATCGGATCCAACTGTAACACACAGGCGACTGTCAAGAGCAGGAAGTACATCTTTTCCATTGATCTCAGCTCTGTTTTTCCCCATGAGATAACAAATCAAGCACTTTATTTCTGTTGTCATGCTGTAACAGGTAAGCACCAGTTGGTTGAACGGTCTTTGTAATAGTTGTCCCTTTGAAACGCGACATGAGACAGTCAGATTAATGCTGTAGCTAACCAGCTAGCTTGTAAGTATTAGGCTAATTTCACTGTTTTCATGGAAAGTGAAATGCTTTTGGTTCCTTTTTCGTTTATTTATCTTAGTTATCAAATTCACGTTTCTAGTTATATATGTCATTTACATAACTGTTTATTTGTTTGTCTTCTTCACTATTCTAAAAATCAGCTAACTGCTCTCCATCAGCTGTTCATTTAAAAAGTAGAAAAGAAAGCAGTTTCATACATTTTATTTGCTTTTCAACCATAACCTAAACCTAAAATGACATACTTTTAACAAATACATTAAATTTAACTGGTGTCCATAATGTTAAATAAAGTATTGCCATGAACATTCTTTACATTGTAGCTTTAACAGTTTGTACAGATAACCTAAAACGAGTTAAGTGATTTATTAGGTACACCTTCATTATCTAAGGTTTCTGTTTATTCTTGAAAATGTTTTTACTATGTCCTTTGACAACAGTCCCAATAAAGTTTATTCTGTGTACAGTTTAAAGGCATGCACATCAAACTCAATGAAAAAAGAGGGAACCGCAGATACAGACCACACTAATTCTGATGATCAGTTTTGTTTTGTTTTTAAATCAAAAACCTGGGGTCTGAATTATTTTGAAATCAGACGTGATGTTTTAATTTTCTGCTTTTTATTCCCACTTTATATCATCATCTCATAAGCCCAAGAATGGCATCTGGAATGCAAGAGAAACAGTACACGCCTTCTTTGCTCAGTTTTTTCATCTATAACCCTAAGTTTGGACCACGTGAGGGTGAGGTAAATGTGGTTTATTTACATTTATTTTAACAACTAGTTTAATTGTTTTTCAAATAAATAAATAAAAAGCTCCACAGCAAATGTATTAAATGTCTACAGAATTTGTCTGGGGATGACAATAATCTCAAAGGCAAACATATGCAGGCAGAAGTCATGTTTTGTTTACTGTGTGTTACTTGTATGCTTATAGAGTTGTTATCGTACTTTGTAGGAGGAAAAGAAAATCTTGTTTTACCATCCCATTGAAATTGAGAAGAATGAAAAGATTCGTAATGTTGGACTCTGTGAGGCCATCGTTCAGTTCACCAGGTTAGCACTTTACTAAAAAGTGATAAACAACAAACATAGAGAGACAGGCATAAATGAGAGATTTTCTTTTTACAGAACCTTCTGTCCAACAAAACCAGCCAAATCTCTCCACACTCAGAAGAACCGACAGTTTTTCCACGAGCCGGAGGAGAACTATTGGATGGTGATGGTACGTATATGCATCAGTCATGTTTTGTAGAAATTTAGTTTAGATTCAAATGTTAACAAAAGAAGACAGAATAAAATAAAACTAGCATCATACAGGGATGCTGAAGTATGTTTTAAACGCCTTTAAATTCCTCTCTCAAGGTTGTACGCAATCCAATGGTTGAAAAACCCAACAAAGATGGTAAACCACCCGCTGTAGAATACCAAGAGGAAGAGATTATTGTAAGTAATGTGTGAAATAATAGTAAAAAGGCATTTTTTTGAACACCCAACGAAAAAAAAGATAATGTTCATGGTTCTTGGTGGGCTTTTGGTGGTTGTTTTGTGTCTATCATTGATAATAATAATTCTTGAACACCATATCAGTATATTAGAATGATTTATAAGGACACTAAAAACTGGAGTAATGGCTGCTGCAAATTCTGCTTAGCCATCTAATATATAAAATAAATTTTTCTCAAAATATTATACATCTATTTAAAAAATATAAATATGATGAACGAAATGTAATTTATATTTATTAAAAATACTACTTTTCCTATAGAGCATAGCCTAAGTGACTTATTTTACAAACATTACACAAACTTTTGATTGGTTATTTGATCAGTTGTTTCTCTCTTTGTGTTCTAGGATTCCGTTTATGGATCTGTATTGCAACAGTGCTACAGCATGTATAAGGTAAACACTGTTTTTAATAATCTATTATATACTCATTATTTTTACAAACAGCCGATGCTGATCTTTTATGTCATTGTTGTTGATCTTCAGCTCTTCAACGGCACATTCAGCAGGGCATTTGAGGCTGGTGGAGTGGAACTGCTTACCCAAAAGCTTGAAAAGTTCTTTTACAGGGTAAATAAAGTATTAATTAAGAGAACTCCATCCCTTAATCAGATAAAAGGTAGACAGGGTATACATGCATATGCAGGTTTTAGAAGAAATAACCATTAGTTTTAGGTTTTAATTATTGTTTTTTAAATAGTCATGCTGTTGCCCTGCCCTGAGGTTCTTTACTTGAATTTATATGATGTCACTGATAATCTGACCACTTGAAATTAAAATCCCACTGTTTATGAAAAGAGATCAATTGCAAAGATATTTCATAGTTCGAAACTTTAGAGATATGTGGTGGTGTTCTTTTTTTTCTGTTTTCATATAAAAGGTCAATGTAAGACACGTATATAAAGGAGGCCTGACAATCTTATTTGTCCGTGTATATCTTATTGGTTCTTCGGTTCAGATTTCCTTGCTGAGGGCATCATGCTTACTCGCCTATCTGAATAATTCAGCTTGGGTCAAGGGAAACCCTTCACGTCACCCCCTCCCTAACCTGAGCTGCGCCCTGAAGCTCTCAGTGAAAGTGCAAGTTTTGCTTTAGGTTAAGTGTCACTGACTGCTGTGCAAAGTCACACCAGGGCTGCATCTCAGCACGTCAAGTTGTCAAATTACATTACGTCAGCCTTATCAGGGACCCTTCAGTAATTTCATCCATGTTTGAGGGCATAGTGTTGTTGTACAGTTTTTTTTTTTTACCCTTTTTGATAAGCAAAATGTCAGTCCTGATATTAGTCTGAACTTATTTATACTGTTTTTTATTTTATTTTATGTGATTGCATTTGAGAAGATTATATCTTAACTGTAGTGTATCTTGTTTTGTTTTTTTTCAAGTTTTTGTTGTATGCTTTGTCTTAGTACCTGCAGACACTTCATCTCCAGTCATGTGACCTGCTGGATGTCTTCGGGGGAATCAGCTTTTTCCCTCTTGACAAGATGACCTACCTGAAGATCCAGTCTTTTGTCAATAGAGTGGAAGAGAGCCTGAATCTTGTCAAATACACAGCCTTTCTCTACAACGACCAGCTGATCTGGTGAATGTCAATCTATCTATCTCTTACCCTCATGGCATTACAAGACTTTATTTTGGATATGGACAGAAAAATAAACTATTTAGCAAAATGTTCACACTGCTATTTTCCATGCAATAAAAGACAGGAAAAAGAAAGAAAAAAACAGCTATGTTTGATATTAATTTATGTTAATGATAAATATTAATGATTGTGTATTCAGATCACAAATTTGAGAATTCTTGTATGTTGTTTATAGCTTAAAATGTAAATGATATTTTGTGTTGAATTCACAAAATATAAATGAGTGATATGAATGAGGGTTTACCTTAAATGACTGATTGAAGTCTGAGAGATGAGACTGCAGGGACTCGATAAAGCCAAAGCTTCTTAATCCAGATAGACTTTAAATATGACTTTTAATCCTCTTTGTTGAACTCACAACATGACTTTCATATCTTGTTTTGAGAAATTACTTTCACAGAAGTGCCTTTTGAATGTTGTTTGTCTGATTACTTGTTTCAATTAAAGTGTCGCATTGATAACTAGTATTACCAGCTTCCAAGTTTTGTTAGACACAAGACAATTTAAACTATTAACACTATTATTGAAACAACACTCTTGTGTTCAAAGTTTGCATGTGCTGTAGTCTTATGTTCTGTGCTGTATTTTGTAGGAGTGGCCTAGAGCAGGATGACATGCGAATCCTGTACAAATACCTGACGACCTCACTGTTTCCGCGGCACACTGAACCTGAGGTGAGACACAGACTGAGCATTTTTCTCCCAGTCTAACACGGTTTATATAGTAGACATTAGGGCAGCGTTTCTCAATTCCAGTCCTCGCGCCCCACCGCTCTGCACATTTCGTATGTTTCTCTTGTCGCTTCAGACATT
>JAUCMU010000021.1:4769889-4789229 GCA_032275025.1 Enteromius treurensis | reverse complement strand
TGTCCATGTACTGAACTGTTATTATTCAACCATGCCAAGGTCAATTCAGTTTTCCATTCTATGGCACCTTTAAATCTATGTATTGCCCAAAAAGGACTTATTAAGCAGTTGTACTTACTGTTGTGTATTCAAAGTAATAGAGACAGTTATCTGTCAAAATGAACCACCTCCTCTTCCAGGTCTTTACTCTTCCACCTGCAATTCAAATCAGCAGGACGTTAATGCTATAAATAAATCACAGCATGACACGGAATTAGTGCAGTACCAAAATCCAATTAATGGAAAAAAAAA
Organism: Enteromius treurensis; assembly: GCA_032275025.1. Taxonomy (NCBI): domain Eukaryota; kingdom Metazoa; phylum Chordata; class Actinopteri; order Cypriniformes; family Cyprinidae; genus Enteromius; species Enteromius treurensis. The sequence continues at coordinate 4,788,938 of JAUCMU010000021.1, read as the reverse complement.
ACACATTTAAAAAAATTGTAAAGCTGTAGCTTTAACTATCTGCTGATAGCAGTGTTATCTATGTAATCCTGATCAACACCGGAAAAATCTTTGAAAAGCTCTTTAATTACTTTGCATGATGTCACAGTAGCAAATCTGCTGTGTGAGCCATAATGTAAAATAGTTATTGAATGAGATGCTGGATAATACCATATTAAATCCAATCTATGATGAAATCGAGGAAACTCGTGAGTTTCAGAACGATAGATGGTGGAGCAGATGGACAGGCGTACAGATATACAAACCTAGTTTTAGCAGCCATCCCTCTCTGTCCGGATTAAAGAATGTGTGAGTTAGATCATTCCCATCGTCTTCAGGAATTCTGAAAGGCTCATTCTTAATGCTTTCATATAAATTCTATGAAGAGAAAAACAATATGCAATATGCCATAATTACATTACTTAGTGTGCATCTCTTTCCAAAACAGTATGACGCAGAGACTCACTCTGAGCAGCTCCTCAGGCAGATCTCCTCCCTCGTTGATGCCCCGATTCATGGATATGAACCTTTCCACCGTGGGCTTGTCTCTGACGTTAGGGTTGTGCAAGCTAGTGTTGAGCATGATGACGGAGAACGAGAGAACATAGCATGTGTCTGTGAAGAGTAGAAACTTGGATCAGTCAGTCAGCTCTGTAGGTCCAGATTAGCAAATTAAATAAAGAATGCACATAGAGACAATGAAGAGCAAGACATTTTTGAAATTTTAACTAAATGATAAATTCAGAAAGCATAGAGTTTAATGCAAGATACAGGCCAGTTTTTAATGTTTCTTCATCTTTATGCATGGCTCCATGCTGAAAGAAAGATATTAATGCTTTGGACATTTGCAGGCTCTGTTTATGAATAAATAATCATTCCCTTGCGCTTTGTTTTAGCACAGTGTCTTCAGTCCATTTCTGGGGTGTTGCATTTTATACAGTCTCTAACAGTGTGTGCCAATATCTCTGCTATTTATCCCTGCAGTTTTAAAGATCAGCTCTCAGAGGACCGGATTTCCTACAGATACTCAAAAGTGTGCTGAAATTCAAGAGACTTGGCCTGGCATGAAAATGTTTTAATTCTGTCATTAATCACTCATCCTTATGTCAGTCCAAACTCATAATGCCACTCCTATGTTCAAGGCCCAGAAAGGTAATAAGGACATTGTTAAAATAGTCAAGTCACCTCTATTTATTTAGCGCTTTTAACAATCATTGATGTCACAGGCTACTTTACCAATTACTATCATTCTGGACCTTGAAAGTGGATTTTAACACAGATGGATGGCGGAACGGCGGACTCTGAACCCTAGAGGCTTGAACCCCTAGCTACGGCTCGGTCGCTGCATGCCCCCCGGAGGAAAGCGGAGAAGGGGTGGAGGAGGGATGCACAAAAGGCGAGGTGCGGAAGGAAGGAGAACGGGGCTATTTATAGTGAGTAGAAGGGATTTGATTGGGCAGGTGTAATAAGGAGATTGATTAGGTGATGCGGAGCCAGCCGTGATTAATCGACCAGCGCTCCTTACCGAAACAAGTTTCACTTCACGAGTTTGCGCTTCCTCATAATCTAGAAGGATAAAAGTTTAGCAGATTTGGCGTGCTGTCTGGGGGGGCGAACCGGGAGAACGGTGGACTCCGAACCCTAGAGGCTTGAGCCCTAGCTAGGGCCAGACCTCGGGTCCGGCTCAGTCCCTGCATGCCCCCCAAAAAAGCTTGAGGAGGACAGCAGCCAAATGTGTTGCCCCCAAAGAATGCGCAGTAAGAGGATGCTGGACGGGTCAGCTAAGGGAATTTAGATTATCCACAGATAATCTCTGTGGAGGTAGGGTGGCTGTCTCTGGGGAGGCGTTAGACAAAATAATTTTTATGGTAGGAGAGCTAAGACCTCTGCGGAGGCATGAGGGGAGGAAGAGATGGGGAACCTCTGCAGAGGTGGGGAGGGACGAAGGATAGCTTTTAAGATAAAGTACCTCTGCAAAGGCGTGAAGGGGGGAAGCTTGAGACAAAGTACCTCTGCGGAGGCATGAAGGGGGGGAAGCTTGAGACAAGGAACCTCTGCAGAGGCATAAAAGGTGGAAGCTTGAGATAAAGAACCGCTGCAGAGGCGTAAATACGTAACGTGACCGTGGAGAAGTGAAAGGAAATGCCGTGCTGCCGTCATGGATACGTGACTTGCGTATGAAGGCGAGGTGTGAAAGGAAAGAGAACGGGGCTATTTATAGTAGGGATTTGATTGGGCAGGTGTAATGAGGAGATTGATTAGGTGATGCGGTGCCAGCCGTGATTAATCGACCAGCGCTCCTCCCAAAACTAGTTTATTTGCAAAAACTTCACTTAACTACTTTTGGACCGTGGAACACCCGCCTTCCCCCATTCTATTACTTGTAAGTGTCAGGACAATTTTTTATATATCTCCGATTGGAGTCATCTAAAATAATAAAGTCATTTACACTTAGAATGCCTCGAGGGTGAGTAAAACATGGTGTAATTTTCATTTTTGAGTGAACTAACCATTTAAGGCTGAGTAAGAGCCAAAGGCCAATGAGGGGTTTGGGCCACAAAGAGGGATTCAGGAAGAAGTCAAGTTTACTACTGAATAAAGTCGTACCTGTAGACTGAAAGACACCTGGGTTACACTGGCAATATCGAGCAGCAAAGGCCTCCATCATTCTGTCAATTTTCTGTGCTTCACCAGGAAGTCTGAAGCTCCACAAAAACTGCCTGTCAGGGAAAAATGGTTATTAAAATAAAATTATAATGGTTATTTGATGGGCATTAATTAATGACTATGTATGATTGAGTGATTTTTGAAAATTGTTCTAGATATACAAATACTATAGACATTTCTAATAATTCTATTTTCATATTTAAAACATATAGTGGTGTTTATAGTAATAATGGACAGTGAAGAAACATCAATCTGACCTTAAAGCTTGCACCAAGTTGAGATCAGCAAACTCATGAAGCTCCACGAACGCCTGCAAAACCTTAATGTTGAAGTCATCTCTAAAAAAATAATGAGAAAATAAGGTTTAATCAGCAATAGCCATTTCCTCATTCACTCTAACCTCCATCTCTAGAGATACATGCACTCATTTTAGCAGAGGTCAATTTATGAGTTAGACACGGTTCATTTGTTCAGTTTTCTACAACATGGTTTTAGTCCAATTTAAAAAAAAAAAAAAGCACACAAGAACAATCATGTCAAACCACGTTTGGTGTATGGATATAAAAAGCATCATTTGAATGCATACAAGCGTCTTAAAAAAAATAAATAAAATAAAATAAAAAATATATGAAACAGCATGCCTAATTACAGAAGGTAAGATATAACAACTTCTCCAAACTCAGAGACACAATAATTACAGCTTTCAGACCTTCCCTGTAAATGCAATTAACAGTAATTGCTATGTATAGTATATAACTTTCTAGTACCAAAAGAAATGAATGACTGTACAATTGATGTTCAGGCAAGAGCATAGCCAAGACAAGACAGTTATCAACTTGGACAGGATGCCTACGTAGACAAGGCTATTTTTAGATCTAACAACTATTACACTTTAATAAACATGCCTCATGGGACAATGCTGGGCAACTACATTTTTGCAGACCTTTACGACTACAATTACACCTTTGTATTTCTTGGTATTGACAGGTGTAGGATGGGTAGCAATCTATCGCACCCTGTGTTCATTGATGTCAATAAAGATGAGATAAGGCGCCTTCATGCTGTCTGGGTGATATGCTAAATATTGTTTTGGAAACTTGTGGTCATTTTCAGCTGATGCAAATGGGGAAGTCATTTCCTGAGAGAGCAGAATCTTTTATGGAAAGGCCTTATCTGACAAAGCACATATATTTTACAAAGATAGCAAGACTGGTCTTGCTATGCAGGTGAGGCGATGTGACTTACCGTTCCCCTAAATAATCTCCTATGACAGTTTTGTTTAAGCCTTCGCCTTTATAGAGGAACTGTGCGATGTCCTCAGGTGTGTGCTGCAGAAGATCATTCTCCAAAAGAAATTGGATTCCCTGCAAAGATGTTTGAGATGTTAAGCACTTCGTAATGTTTGCTTAGGCTCAATGTTACACCTGACCCCGGTCATCATTTATATATGGTATGTTGTTCAAACCTTTTTAGGATCCATATTGAATTTCTTCCTTCCGACAGCAATCTGCTTGCTCCTCTGAGAGACTTTGCTGTAAAGTGGTGAAAAAACAAATCTGAACTAAAATGACCTCAAATGTTAAAAAAAACATTGCAATCGGTAAAACAAATATAAACATACGTCTCTCTGACACACGTTATATTTTCGATCTCTGTCATGACCTCAGAGATTTCAAACTTTAACCGCTGCAAGGATAACAGAAAAAATGGTTACTTAAGTTATATTACTAAAGTTAATCAAATAGCCCTTCTTAATATTCTTAAAATGCATGCAGTGTAATAAAATACACATGCACAACCAGGTAGAACTTTTAGTGGAGGGTGACATGATACATCTTAATGGTATTAAAAGACACAGGCTACATTAAAGCGGATACCTCAATGTCATCTAGCAGCTCTTTTTTTCTCCGTCTAATGTTGGACAGTTCATCTCTCTCTTCAAGTGAGAGATCTTCAGGCACTGTTGAGAAACAAACGTCATTAACAGAATTAATCTAGTAATACTAACCAAGAAAAAAGAGGTTCAACAAGACACCCAAAGAAGCTGTATACTTCATATTTTGTTAAAACAGCTATACTAACGGTACTAAATGCAAATCCTAAAGTGCTTTGTAAAACAAAAAAAAAGTCCAACGCACATTTATCCTCATAAATGATGTTATTTAAATTAGTCTTGGCAACCCAAAACCTATAGTACTCAAGAAATAAGGCTGGAAGTGTTATGTAAGTACTTCATTCCTTCAGGACACCTACGGTAAAAGTCATGCTGCACCTAAATACGAGACTCTAAAAAGCTGATCCCAAGGTGCCCAATGAAATACAGAAGAGATGTACTGAACATCACAAACTCTTCTGTGGGTGTTATATAACTCAGACGTTTTAGATGCTTAATTAAGTCACAAAGGACCATAATCTCCTGAACTGATTTTTATCATTTCTCAAAACTTTCACAAGTAGGAGAATGTTTTGGATGAATGTCTTGTGGCTCAGTGCTTGTAAATGTGGACAATATGAGTACATTATGTAATTGCACCTTAGGCGCACCAGGATTAGACAAGAGACGGGCTAATAAGAGGGGCATGGGGGAATTTCCTGCGGTTGTCTGGTTCTGCCTTGTGACAATGGAGAGGAAGTTGAGAATGAGTGCATGAATCAGGGTTCAACCTGAACAATAACATTATAGGGTGATTCACTGCAGTCATTCTGAGGTTTTGTACAGAGTGCAGTGGTCTTTTTACAGTCTTTTATTAATATATAAAGGCCATACTAAATCTTAATGAGGAGCCATTTGTTCATTACGCAACAGGGTCTGGGTATGGTCAGATGTAGCAAGTATGGAAGAAATTGGATAGAAATAGAATATTCCTTCAAGATATGAACATTCCGTGCCTATAACTCGCCTGCGGAATTGGCAAAAATCAGCAGAACAGAAGTAAATTCCCTTCTCATGAAGTTAAGTCAAAATGGCCTGAAGCTCATTGTGAAAATTAGTTTGTCTTCATTAAGACACTGCACTGATTGGCAGGCATTATTATTACCAAGTTGCTTTCCATATTATTCGTATAAACCGTAATGCTTAAAAAACCCCAAAAGATAAGACATTCTAAAATCATCTGTAGCTAGTGACAGCTAGTCTTGTGGCAAAAAAAAAGAAATGTTGACTGCATGCAAAACTGTCAATTCAAAAAAAGTGTAATTCTGTCAGCATGAGTGCCACCTTTTAGACAAAAAAAACAACTAAAATTACATATTCATTTATGGGAAAAGGTGAGTTTGATATGTTGACATTCTGTGTGTTAATACAGATATTAAAGGGTTTGCAGCAAACACTGCATCCTGGTCCCAAACACCCTCTTTAATCTACACACTGGCCTCAATCCCTCTAACTATATCTTATCCTTATTCTCAATAGCTGCACGGACTGCCAGCTGCTCTAAATCCACAGGCTTACCCATTGATATCAACCACACACTCGGACCAGGGCCCACAAGGAATATGCTACATAAACAGATATGTCACTAACCTAACCAAACATATACATATACAGGCTGTCAGTAAATTGCACATCTTCAGTGCGGAGTTAATGTATATGTCAACCATGATAATTAATATATTACAGTAATATAGCTGATAATTAGGTCTCAGTACCAAGTTTCAGAGATGATATGGGTCTGTGAGGCATGCTAGATTGTTTTTCTTATTGAATTTTGACAGTGGTACACTTAATACCATGTTCTTCAAATACAAGGACAGTTACTTTACTGTTAACCAGTCAGACAGATGGAATGGGCAGAGAGCTTATCTCCATTTGAAAGAGAAAAAAAGTTGTATTCTGATCAGTGTGTGATTCTCTTTATCCTCTTAAAGCCCCCAGAATGTGTTTATTTAGCAAAAAATAATAGTATTAGCTAAGAAACATTTGATTTGGGATATACCACAACATCTGGGGGGGTTTGATCAATTCAATTATAAAAAAAAGAAAAGAAAAAAAAAAAAAAAGTTCCACATTTTAATAAAAGTAAAACATTTTGGGGTTAGTGAGATTTTTTAAATTTATAAAATTTTTAAAAATACTTTTATTTAGCAAGGATACACTGAATTTTATTGTTAAAAAAAAAACAACATTCTGTCCATTAAAAAATACTGAACAAAATATGCAAAAATATTCAACATTGATAATAATAAAACATGTTTTTTAAAGGATCACATGAAGGATCACACTGAAGACAGGAGTTAAGGCTGCTGAAAATCCAGTTTTACCATCACAGGAATAAATTACATTTTAGGATATATTAAAATAGGAAAGAAAAGTAATTTTAAATTGTAATTATATTTTGGAATATTACTGTTTTTACTGCATTGCTGATTGGAAAATACAGACTTTGTGAGTATCAAAAACATAAAAAAAATATTTGAAGAATAGTGTAAAATAAAAAATATATATTTATTATTATAGATAATTAGCATTTTTTTCTTTTTTTAAATAAAGTCTTTCTAATATATTATATATATATATATATATATATATATATATATACAGACAGACACACACACAAACTAAATCATATATATATATATATTCTTCAACATACAGCTGACAATGAAAAAAGCTCTGTGGATATTGATATTTTTAACAAAGCTTTTACCCAATGTAAAAAGCCTCTGTGATTCAAGCAAAACGTATACATTTATCTCCCTTAATGTCTCTTTCTTTTTATAAACCTGTAAATGATAAAGAAGTAATACCCAAGAATGCACGGCTGCTGAATACTTCATTCCTGACATGAAAGAGATGGGGCTCTGGGACGGTCCTGACTCAGAGGGTGGAAATCTGGACAAGAGTCCTTTGTGCTAGTGACTGTTTGTTTTTAAATCTCCTGCCGAGACTAAATGTTTTGACAACCCCATCAAAACCCTATTTAGGTTCTTAACTTTCCCTTTCAGATTTTTCAAACAAATATGAAAATATGTGCATTCAACAATGGCAATTCACCCTCCACTCGTTCAACACTATTAAACTCATAAAATATCTTGGATGACCCTCCAGGCTTTCTTCAAATCAATTCCATATGTGAAACTCAGATACAACATACACATTAAAAGCTCTCTGTCCTTCTTCAGTCTCATCCACTCACAACAATAAGGATGTATCTACATGAAAATGTTTGACACCGTCTGTAAAACTCAAAATCTCAATTGGCAGGAAACACAAACATCAAATCTGTACTCATTGTGTCTCGGATCTATCAGTATTCAGAACGGATATTACACTGCAGTGAAAGGAAAACACTACAATGTTTTTGATATAATAACATGGCTGACATTGTCTTGACCTTAAGCAGATTTTCCAGGCACGGTGTCCTTCAGATCTCTGCTGGTGCAGTCACACCATTGATGAGGTTTTGACCACTGTCTGTGTCATGCCTGGTGCCAGACGGCTCCTAAGGAGAGCCTGGATCAGACACCGGTGGCATCAGACGCAGACAATGTTAATGAGTGCCAGGCCTCACTATCTCTCCTTTAATCAGTCTGACAAACCCTGCCTCTTTATTGGACCTTAGCTACAGACAAAGCAATGTTTTAAAAATACGAAAAGGCCATAAATTTGTGGTTCTGATAGAGACTGTTAAGAGGGCCGTCCTTGACGTCCTATCAGTCTTTCTTTGCAGTCCACCATCTGCCACAGAACAGAGGGAAAATGGTTTTCCATTTGGTTTTTCCCACGGTAAGATAAGACAAATAGCCGTTGAGTCCAAGGCTTTGAAGTTCTCAGGATCATGATACAAGAGGAACTGGAAAGACCTAGTGAGCTAATGGTACCTCTACAACTCTGTGGTTTCTTGTTCTTGTAAGACATTTACAATTGGTCTTTGTCAGATAAAGTAATTAAGGCTATAAATCAACATAGTAATGAAACATGCTTGAGATGTCTGGCTTTTAGGTCTGGATTCTGTTACTGTGTGTGTTTTTTTACACTGATATACTAAAACAACTCTTAGAGCATAACAGACAGAAATTAAAATCACTACCATCTCCATTGTCTAGTCAGATCCCATATATAGTAAGGGAAAGAATCACAGAAGAAAAATCATAACAAAAGAGTAATCTTAAAGCCCACTGGTGCTCATCCAAAATCAAGTTCCATCAAGTTTGTTATCTTTCCCAAATAATCAACATTAGAAACCATGGACAAGAGGGCTATAGTCAGTAAACTGTTAAGGTCAATATCTAAATACAGAACAAAATAAATTTTTTAAAATCTTCCAGTCCCTTAAAAATTACCATGGAAACCACGCACTACTACATTACTTGTTATTCTTCTGAAATGAAAGTACACAAATATCTCAAATAGCGTAAGTAGTTTTAAAACAATAAAACCACAGTAACATAAACAAATCATGATTTTTCATGATAAAATGCATGAAAAAAAAAAGGGTGTTTTTGCAAATAAACCATTTGTAGTGGTGTATGAAATCATAGTGGACATAATCAAGTGTAATAATCACCTCAATAATAACACCCTAGGTTTAGAATGCTCATTATAAGAGACTCCAAAACCTGAAATAGATGTGGCAGACAAAAGAGGACATGCAAAATGTACAGTTCTCTGGGGCTTCAGAAATGTGATTGGGAACTATATAGCACAGAATGAACTTCAGCGTCTTGCCAGAAGATGGCACGTGTAGCATACTCATTCTAATGTTTGGCCTTTTTGCAAAACACAATTCTTTATGTAACACACAAAATGTATATTACTCTTATGGCAAAGGTGTTTGCAAAGGTTGAGATGTGTTTGTGATATTTTGAATGCAGTGCTTCATTTTGCAAGAGGTGTGAGGCATTTTGGATTGTGTGTGTGCAATTTTTGGATTTGTGGGTAAAGTTCTAAAAAAAAGAGACAAAGTTTTGAAAATGTAAGCAGTTAAAAAAAAAAAAAATCTGTTAAAGGTTCTTCACAGCAATTCAAATATGAACCACTTTTTGGAGCTAAAATTTGCAGGACAGCGGACCTCCAGGACCAGGATTGAGAAGCCCTGTTCTAATCTAATGCATCATGAAGCACCTTCATTTTTAGGAGTGCATATTAGAATAGTGAACACATCATGAGCACATAGAAGGTAATTTTGGAGACAGGTTAAACGTTTATAAATGGAGCATACTTAAGTGCAAAACGTAAAATCTGAAGTGTACCCGAGGGAATTTTTCGACAGAAGAAATTTCTCCCTCTGCTCCTATTCTCAGATCAGTTTGCGAGTTCCTTCGTGACAATACTTGTAACAGCTTCTTTTACTTTTTTGTACTACTTTTTAAAGATATACAAAATAACAGTTTTCCCCCTGAAACTCTCCCAATTGAGGTCCCAGTTGAATGTCAGCACATTAGAGTGCAGTATTGCACTCAATTGATACTGTTCAATTTTAAAAGTAGTATTTTCTAATTAATACTGGTAAGCTTATTTATACGGGGCTCTATAAAAAATACCAGCACTTGACTAATTAAATGCTTCATGATCCCTCTTGGTACCACAACTGTACTCATAAACATCTTGCGAGCTACTTCAAAGCATCTCACATCAAACAAACTGACGACCTACATACAGTATGAACAGCCACATGAATGGCTCTGGCAATAAGACTGAAGCGATGTTCAAATTCTCATTACAACACATGGCAGGAGCACTGTAGTCGTTTCAAATAAAAACTGAAACGCCGTTTATAAAAAGTGAAATGTTGAAGTGTAAATAAAGTCGTTTCCCTCATAGTCCAATGACTGTTATTAAAAGTAGGAACAATTATATTAAAGTTTACTTTTTCCACCACGTTCAATGCTAACGATGGATGAAATATCCAGTACGGTGACGAAACCGAGTGAGCTGTCTGTCTAGCGCCTGTCGAATCGACCGCACGCGCCTGTTACACTGGTTTGTATCAAAACCCTACCTAGACGGCATTTTTCAGAGGCTGACTGACAGCTGTTTGTTTGCCTGCGAATAAAACAGAAACCTTACCTCGGTTATCTTCGTCCATGTTCATTCTGCGAAGGGGACTTGATCTAAATAACGTCCTAGTCTTAGATTACTACACTAATAATATAACACCGGTCTGTGTAACAGAAAATTAAATCACATTAGGATACACACTGAGCTCATCGTAACCCAGTTCAGGGGCTGCTCTAAATGTCATTCGCATAATCCATATATTGCTGCATAGATGAACATAATCCTGGTGAAATAAATGAATATGCAGACCGCTCTCTGCCAGCTCCCACTCGCCTTCATCCACAAACTAGTGAGAAGAAACAGCTACATTTAACCAACGAATAGAGGCTCCGCCCATCACCATAATCTATGAATATATGACTGATAGGCTACTTAGTGATTGCATCCTGGTCTTTACCTAATCTAAATAAATCATAAACCAGAAGAATACAATTAAAATATTCAAATTAAAATCCGACAGAATGCATTGTAACTTCCTATTTCTGACGCAGGCTGTTGGTGCTAGGTAAGAGCCAAACATGTTTTGATTACTTTGTAATTATATGATTTAAATACAGTTATAAAATGTGATTTATATTACACAATTACCAAAAATGTAATTCATAAAGTATGTATTATTATTTTTTCATTAATGTAGCTATATAAGCTGTATTTCTAATAAGTACTGAATATAAGAGACCTGGAAACTGAGGCAATATGCAATATCCTGAACTTTATAAAGTGATGTCAGCATTAGGGTGGAGAATCCCAGATTCCTCCATACAGTATACAGGAACTTGCCTGTTTTTCCGGACACCACATGTCAGGCAGTATTAGTCAGACTATTTTCCAGGTAAGCTGAGGTCATTATTCCTCCAAAATGTCTTACCTTTTGTGTCACGAATTCCATATTAAGTACAATGTGTTTTGTGGCTTTCCAAAGAATCATGCAAAATCCATTCAACCGCAGCCCAAAAAACTCACTGTCACTGAAACAAAAGCATACTCTGATGTTTCACTTAATTTGCATGGATTTAAATGCCCCATTATTACTTCACAGCAAACAGGTTTTGTATTTTGCTGATGGCATCATTCAGTCAAATGAACTTCGCTTATCTCAGTCCCAATGTAACTGAGAGAATTTTGTCTCTGTGTCTCTAAAACTGACATTTAAAATATTTAAATGATCCCATCTGAGGGTGTTATGTAAGGTATAACTGAATATGAGAAAATCAAAAGAGCAGAACGTAATGTTCTGTGACTGCAGCACACAGCCAGGCCCTGTGCGTGAGGGAAAGGCTATGAAGTAGGTGCAGGGAACACAGGGGCTTCAGGGTGGGAATGACATCCTGTGTGGGAAACAGATATCCGCTGAAGCTCAGGAAGAGAATGTTGTTTGCATTTTCCCTTTTTTCGAGGGCAATAAAAACTCTCCCATGAACTTTACTTGTAACACCCAGCATTCCGTAATGCAGATCTGGTGACGAATTGACTAATTAATGTCAGTCTCTTGACAAAATAGCTGACAGGTTGTTTGTATATTTAACAAAAACTTTTTTTTTCTTCTTATATTGTCTCACATTTTTTATTTTTATTTATTTATTTATTGGAACAATTGGTTTATTAAAAAATAATACATTTTGCCAGTATGCTACACAGAAAACAATGGGTTACATCTCTGCATATTAATGATACCAAAAGAAAAACAACAATTAACAAACAAGAAAGGGAAGAAGAAAAAAAGAAACACTGGTCAGTTCAAAACCAAATTAAGAGATACTAGTCATGCATACATGGGATACAAATATATAAATAATAAATATATATATTTATTTATCGGTCACGGCTATACTCAGCATAAAAGCAGAGTCTTACCTTTGTCTCTATTTGCCCCACAGAATACTCGCCATGACCGCTTGGCCATGCCACTCCACTCACCTTTGGAAGCACTGCCTCACGGATCACCTAATAACCGGGAAGGAGGAGAAGGAGAGCACCCCAGCACCTGCCATCAGTCTCACCTGCACTGCACTTTCATCGTCACTGTCTGTTCACTTGATTATTTCATTAAATCCACCCTTCGGAGGTTGCTAACAGTTCCCTTGTCGTGTTGTCTTTCACTGGTGGCGACAATATATACATGTTTAATAATATATAAATAAATAAATGTTTAGTAATTTAGTAAAAAAAAAAAGATATAAAATGATATTACAAAAATTTGAAATGAAGGATATAAAGGGTTTCTAAATATTTTCAAATAAAGACACTTTACCTTTCAGAATGTAATCCTTTCCATTGACGAACATGCTGTTGATCCACTGTACAATATGTGGTTTTATACTTTCCTCCAATACACAGCTGACATTTTACTTATTATACATATTTCAAAAAGTTAGCTATACAATGTTCTCAGGAAAAAATCCAAAAATTAACATTTCTGGTTTCATTGAAACAATTTACTGAAATCATCCTAAAAATAAGTAGAACCACCTCTTTCCAAAACTCCCACATTAAAACTTTTATAAACTGGCAGGTTTGAGAGCAAGACAATGTTCCTGTATATCCTCTGGAAGCTGCTTGCACTTGTTTGCTGGTAGAAGCTGATAGCATTGACAATGGACATAACTTTAGATGTTTACATAAAGACCCCACAAAAAGTGGCGCCAACATGCAAATTAGTGAGACACTATCTCATGGCTTTTCAATGACAAAATTGGTTTAACAACCGCATGAATGTTGTTCCCTTTGTTATAAGCTTGAGTTTGCCTATGGTTGTAATTTCAAGTACCTTCAAATATCCTGTAATGGTACAAATATCATAACTGCTTTAATTTAGGATGCTTGTTTACATTAACACCCACCAAATGTGGGTGGATTTCAGCTTTGGCAAGCAACGGTCACTCCCACTAGCCACTCTGGCGGGTTGAATTTGATATACATTAATGCTAGTCTGAGACAAGTAGCTTTTTTTAAAGGGGAAATTTGTGGAAGAGAACCAGACAAGTAATCTGATTAAAACATCTAACTGCACCAAAATATTGGTAAGAATGGTTCTGATGTGGACTACAGGAGACTACAATCATTCTGTTCAGAAAGGTAAGCCTCTCGCTGAGGATAAAAGTCAAGGTGGATAACCCTGACCAGATGTCCAGCGGATATAATACTTTATGGCTTTTAAACGGTTCGTATGATGCAATTAGCATATTATTCTCCCCAAGCTATGTAAGGTTAATCATTTTCATTTTGTAACATTCATATTAAAAGTATGAAAATTACTATAAACCAGAATTTTTTTTACCCCCTTAAATGTTATATAAAGGCTGGAATATATTAATTTAATATGCAAGAAAACCTGGATCAGAGATATTTCAGACAACTCTTAATTTGTTAGCATGAGCCAGCCAGAGGCTTGAAATACATATTAAAACTGTAGCATGATAGCAAAGTTATTCAAGATCTTATCACTTTAAGAGTACTAGAACAAAAGCAACAACCTACATTTAATGAAAACTTAAATTTATTGTGAAATAATGTGTTAAACCACAACACTGATAACATGACAGCATTTAAAATAAGAGAAAAATATAGCTTGACCGATTTATATCCTAAATGTCAACTTAATTGTATCTGTAAGTGATAAAACAAATCTGAACAATGGGAATGAAACACAAAAGAGAGGATAGCTGATGGATACTTAAACATGATATGTACACTCAAACTAATGAAAAGTGGTAATTACAGTAAAATTCAGAGTTTATAATTAATTACAAAAGCAGCAACCACTTTTCTGTATAGATTAAATAAAAATCAGGCAAGATTGTTGATGGAGCGTTTTGGTCAGTTCAGTGGACTGGTGGATGACTGTGATTTGGGTCGTGGAGAGAAAAATCCCAACCTGTACGGACTTGCAGGGTTTCTGGGAAATGGTGTACTTTCAGGTGGGTTGATGTTGCTTTCTAAAAGTGCTTACAGCATGAAAACAAGGCTTGGAATTTTTTTTTTTTTTAATCTTATTTTAATTGAATTAACAAGAAATGTATTGCCTTGAAAGAGGCAGAAGCAAGGGAGTGGGAAGAGAATGTCAGGCCTGTTGTCAGAAAAAGAGTGGCCAAAGTAAACAATGTTATCAGCACCTTTTTAATGTTCCATTTTTTAAAAGAGGGGAATTGTGTAATTCTCATATCCTATACCTTTCTCCTACAGAAGCCTCCTGTTGTCGGAGGGAAGGCTGGAACAGGTGCCAGTGCTGCAGCTAAGAGTCGACTGGCTGCTGTAAAGGCTGCCATGAGAGCCAAGCAGGCTGAACAGAAAGCCACTGAGACTTCAGAAAACACACGGGATGACTCGAGCTCTGCACCTGCAGCCCCTGCCATCACAGTGTCTGCGCAGACCGTGGTGTTTAATGGAGGCTTCTTCAAGGTGGAAAGTCCAATCAAGCCATCAGGTAAGATCAAAACACATGGGATGAGATCTGCAAGTTTGAGAGTAAAGCTCCGCTGTCCTATTTTACATGTAAACATGTGACCAGCGGGTCACGTTTTAAGTGTCTCGGAGCAGCTAGCTTGAACTCAAACAAGTGCAGAGGTTAAAAAAAAAAAAAAAAAACCGCTCTATAAGGGGAAAATTTACTCAATATAAAATTCTTCATAAATATTACCATACTCCAGTAAGACTTTATAGGTTGAAACTGATTAAAAATAATTGTTGGAAATGTCAATTAGAAGTCTGTACCTTTTTGCATTGCATCTGGGAATGTAGCATAGTGAAACCATTTTGGATACAAGTTATAGGTACTATAAGTGGCTGGTTACCCATGTACCCAAAAAGCAATTTATGCTCAACATATTTCTTATATTTTAAGCTTAATTTGCTTACCTTAACCTTTTTAACCTGATTCAGTATCCTTGTTTTAATAATTTTAATTTCCATTGTTTTTAGGTGCTGTTAGAAGATCGTGTCGAACCACTGCAGTTTCTTCACCCTGTATTTCGAAGTTCAGCACTCCAGGCAGACAGTGCAGATCTACTGCAGTTTCTCACGCTTCCCCTCTTCCTAGCTTGTCTGCCACACCTCTTCCAGCCCATCAACCTGATGCATTACCCGTTTCCACTCCTCTACGTTCTGCTGAGGCCCTCCCACAGTCACCCAGAGCTCTTCAGATTGTTCCTGAACACAACCAAAATGTTTCACCAGACAAAGAGACCTGCTCCAACAGCCGTATTCATTTTGATTTAAGCTCTACCCAACACACCCAACCAGAATACAGTAATGGATCAGAAAACAGTCCTGTAGCCCAAACACAGGACTCACCCAGCCAGCTTGAGCCACCTGTTGATTCTTCAGAACCTCAGCAAGAAGAATGCATTCCAGAGTCTATGCTTTCTCCTTCGTCTCAAGAGGAACCACCAGAGAACATCTCTTGTGAAGTCTGTGAACAGAGTTTGCATGTCCAGCCTGAAGCAGATGCTGGTCT
The DNA here is from genome assembly GCA_032275025.1 of Enteromius treurensis. Taxonomy (NCBI): domain Eukaryota; kingdom Metazoa; phylum Chordata; class Actinopteri; order Cypriniformes; family Cyprinidae; genus Enteromius; species Enteromius treurensis. Next base: position 4,772,802 of record JAUCMU010000021.1, on the reverse strand, counting down.
AGATACTCTATCCCAGGGCTCATCTCATAGCTCTTCAGAACCAGTGGAAGCAGAACCCAGTGTCTGTGCACCTGCTTCCCCTACCCTGATGCTGTCCACACCAACCAAAGATCACAGAGTTTCTACAGCTCTCTGTACTGAGGGCACCATTCCACCCATTAATGGGTATGCTACGCTTCATGTGTATGTTAGTTGTAGCGTGAATTGTCATGTTTTGTGGTTTATAATCTTTATATACTCTTTCCTCAGTCCATACAGATCTCCAGTCGGTATGGATGTTGAAATGACTGAAAATCAAGATGCTGAGGTAATCGGTCTATAAAATCTATATATGTGAGGTGTTTATTGTTCTTAATTGTGACTTTTTTTTTCTTTTTTTTTTAAAGACTCTTACAAAAATTACAAAAACAACATAAAATGTATGCTTTTAAAGTATTTAATCAGCTTTGTTACCAGGCCATTTTAATATTAGATTTGCTAAGAGAAGATTGTTACAGAGTTGTGTGTTTGTTTGTTTTTTCTCTCCAGGGTGCAACTGGGTTGGACATTGAGCGTTACCTGCAGCCAACCGTGAGATACAGCATGTCTCCTGCACAGAGTCTTGCAGCAGAGAGGTTCTCTTTTGGGGCAGTGGATGCTGAGATGGAGAGTCCGGTGACTCAGGCAGAGGAGCGCCCACATGATGTCTTGGCAACAGGTAGTTTGTGTCCCTGACGTCACAATGTTGTTATTACTCACTTGTGGTATTTTCTTGGGGGGGGGCACATGGGCACTCACAAACATTTCTCTTTCGTGCACTCCTGTCTCAGCCCTTCCCGGAATGGTGTTGTCACCCCAGATCAATCGGGTGAGTTAAATCTTTCCTTTATGAACCCGTCATTCCCTCTTTGTCTTTTTGCAGGGTTCCCTACAGCTCTCCAGTCATGGAAATTCACAAACACAGAGAAATTTTGATCTGAAATATCTTGTATTAACTGGATTTATTCATTTGATTTAGAGTGAGATTCTATTAATTTCCTTAAAGGAATAGTTCACCCAAAAATGAAAATTACCCCATATTTTACTAACCCTTAAGCCATCCTAGGTGTTTCAGATTAATTTTTTATATTTCTTTAAACAATTGACAGTACTAATGCATTTAACACATACAGGTGCTGGTCAAATAATTAGAATATCTTCAAAAATTCACTAATTCCATTCAAGTGAAACTTGTACAATCTATACATTTTTTTCCACGCAGACTGATATATTTCAAGTGTTTATTTCTTTTAATTTTGATGATTAAAACCGACAACCAATGAAAACCCCAAATTCAGAAATCTCAGAAAATGAGAATATTGTGAATAGGTTTAGTATTAATGACACCTGGTGCCACACACTTATTACGTCAAACCACCTGCAAAAGCCTTCAAAAGTCTTGGATGGTATTTATTGATTTAAAACTTAATATACAGTGGATTTGAGCCATTTTCAAATCGTTTTGCGCGTGCAAGCTCTTTGTTTTCAGTGGAGCCGCACAGCGGTTATAGCAGAAATGACTTTATAAATGACAGCGCCTAGTAACAGCAGACGCTAAAGAAGCGCGAGTGGCCTAGCGCTTTGAAATTGGAGGAAGTGATGCGCCTCGCGTTTTCCACTTGTTTTAAGACCCTTCATGTGAACTTACCGTTAAGAGAGAAAGTTACATTTAATGCTAAAGTATCGTGAACGCTAATGCAAACATAATTTTAGTGTGTTGGGGCAGAACGATGCAGTTTGGTTTAAACGGCTGGATGCTGGGTTGAAATGAAGCTGCATTTAGTCGTGGCTTCAACTGGAGGGCAAGGTCTCAGTAAAAAGGCAAGAGGTGTCCTTTTATTTAAGGGATGTACATATGTCTTTAGCCAAGTAAGTTGAATGGACTAATAAGCCAAGCACAGGTTCTGAAAAAAACACTGTATTGACATTTGTCCACTATAAAATTGGCAAAGGGATTTTTTTTCCTTGCATGCTCTGTCTTCAGTAGGGTTGGGTACCTAAACCCGGTACCAGTATGGCACCGGGTACTTAAGTAACCGGTATGTACCGAACCGAATCAAAACGCGGATTTCGGTGCCGTGCCTGAACGAAAAACCCAACAAATCAATGGCGCCAAATCTATGCCATTTATTAATTGAGCGCACCACTGATGGTGGCGCGCGCTGTAAATCATTCCCGCCAGAGAAAAACAGATCTACGTGCGAAGAAACATGCCCGCGAGGTCATTTTAAACCCCACCCGCGCATGATATGTCATCTGCACGCGATTATTCTTGCGCTCGATCTTCTTCTCTCCCCTGCTTGTTCGAACATGCTTATTTTTGTCATTCGTGGGGCGGGGCTTGCTGTTTTAGTTGTAATCTCAAATGTCATTGGCTATCCCCCTTTTTGGAAGTCAGTATTGGATGCCTGTTATAAGATGATTCATTCACTTGACTTGAGACATGGCATTGCTTAGTTATTGTTTCATAAGCTTATTTTATTTATTCATTTATTATTGATTGTCGTTTATTTAATGTAATTTGATGTATTGTTCATAGAGTAAACCTTTTTTTCAGATACTTTATTAATAGACTTTTTAAACCTTTCATGCAATTTCATGATAAATCATTCAAGTGAACAGTTATACAGTTTCATATTTATTTGCCTCTTGAAATGAATAGTTCTGTTGTTTTTATTTGTTCTGTTTGGAAGATAACTACGCCTTTAAATCTCCTTTGTTATAAATATGATTATTAATCAAGAACAAGGCATTTACAGCTGTATTGATAAACTACTTACTAATGACTATTAAAGGTGCCATAGAATGAAAAACTGAATTTACTTTGGCATGGTTGAATAATAACAGTTCAGTACATGTACACAACATACTGGTGAGTCTCAAACACCATCGTTT
>JAUCMU010000021.1:4753949-4769789 GCA_032275025.1 Enteromius treurensis | reverse complement strand
AATCAGGAAGATTACTTACAAAGCAGTCTTTTGTGGTAGAAGTGATAGTTCTACCATACTTGTAGCAAGGTTTAGAACTTACAAGAAAGAGCCACTGTGTGTCCCAGGTCCTGAACCAGAACTTAAAGTGGACCTGGCTGATGCACAACAGTTGTGTGTCTCAGCTTCAAGTGGTCCAGAGCCTCAAGTGACAGCAGAAACCCAGGAGACTCAAGGGAAAACTGAGTTGTCAACACGGCACAGCTATTCCCTCGTAAACATTTTCCAGCTGGAGCGTCGTATGCGCAAATGTAAAGTGCACTTGGCACCTGCCACTGTGGTCTGGCCCAATGTCTTTATTGGAAATGAGTAAGTCTGCAAAACACTGATACAGTATGAACCGGAATCAAACACTACATGCAGTTATATTTTTCTCACTGTAAGAGCTATTTCATAATTCTACCAAGTAAATCCCCTTTAATAAAAGACTAATCTAGGCTGTTGTGGTTTTGTGCAGAGAGACAGCAATGGACCGTGACAAACTAAAGGAGATGGGTATTAGCCACATCCTTAACACTGCGGCATACAAGGTATACCTGCAAGGAAAGAGCGATGTAAGGACGGAATATTATAAACAACATCAGTGGACATCAGTTACTACGGTGTGCTTGTAAAGGAAGACAATCTGTTTGACATCAGCAACGACTTATTCCCAGCCTCTGAATTCATCCACAAGGCCCTGAGTAACACTGAAAGTAAGAGCTGACAAACACACTCATATGCGCACTATGTATTATCCATCATTTATACTACGGTGACAAACTGTATGGATGAATTTATTTTCAGTGTCTTTCTTTTTAATTTTCCCAGATAAGTTGTTAATGCACTGCACAGATGGTGTCAGCCGCTATGCCACATATTTTCTGGTATACCTGATGATCCTCCAAAAAATACTGCTGGAGGATGCCATTGACCACATCATAGACAAGAGATGGATCCGGCCAAACAGGGACTTCTTGAAGCAGCTGAAAATCCTAAGTTCAAAGCTCAAATATCAGTAAATGCTAAACAAAAAAACAAAAAACAAAAAAAAGTTATTTTACAGTTGCAAATATATTTTAGCCTTTTATCAAAATAAAAAAAAATGTCTGAAACATTCAAGTGCAAATTATTTCTAAAGTGTGGACTAGCATCATGTTAGAAATCAACAGAAATGCACAAATAGTACAAACAAAAAATAAATAAAGTAACACCTTCACAAGGTGTATGTATGTGCCTCTTCAAAACACATAGAACCTGTTACTGTCAGTCATAGGGGGTAAAAATATCTGACTTACTCTGAATCTACTTTAGACAATGTGACAAAGTTTGACACCTTATTGCAGAAAGTTGTTATGAGCAACAAAGGAGACATGCAGTGTAAACATAGTGTAAGAGTTTCTATAATGTTTAATGGTAACGAGGAGTCACTCTCTGACTGTGCTGCCTTCTCCCCAAAAAGACATGACATTTTGTCTCCACTGGCAAAATGAATTTAGTGAATATTGATGCAAACATTTGTATGCACGTTTGTAATATGACTGTCTAATGTTTCATCAGTTCATTGCAATGATGATGAAAATGTCAATAGTAATAATTTTTATTATTTTTCTACTACTTAAATTAATTTCATCCTTAAATGTTGTTGTTGTTATCATTATTATTTTGTTTTAATAAATATTACATATTTTTTTCTCTCTGATTATATTTGATTATTTCTTTGCTTCCCTGCCATGTGAATTTATTTTTTTATTTCAGTAATGCCTGGAACACAATATGTTCCTGGTTTTAAATATCCCACAACTGGAGTGATGAGGAATTCCTCAAACAGTTTGTACTCCTGCTTGGTCTTCACAGCTTTCCTTCTTTTCTAATACAACATGCCGTGTACAACCATAAATTAACCTGCTTAATTTATTTTGTATATTTACCAAAGACAACCACACAGAAATAAAGAGACCTGATTCATCAGTTGTGAAGTGTCAAAGCATTATCAGATATCATTCCATTCATTTTACTTCTATTTTAACGATGTAGAATATTAATAACCATAAATATTGTAGTTCAATTACAGTGACTAACAAATCAGTTTTAAGATCTCTCTCTCTTTCTCTTTCTCTTTCTTTTAATTTATGTTTCTAACAAACATAGCCAACAAATTGATTTTTTTACTGGATAAAATATGAAAATTTAATTGTGATTTTGTCTCACAATTCTGACCTTTTTTCCTTGCAATTACGGGTTCATACCGTAGCGAGTTTCTTGCAGTGTCGACTTTACATCTCACAATTCTGACTTTTTTTTTTTTCTTTTTCTTTTTTTTTAATCAGAATTGAAATGGAAACTCACAGCTGTGAGAAATGAAGTCAGAATTGTGAGATATATTCTGTCAAGTCTGTTTTTTTATTCTCAGAACTGCATGATATAAATTTGCAAGTGCGAGTTACAAAGTCAGAATTGCAATATATAAATTTACAATTGTGGAATGTCAGAATATATGTTCTGTATTCTGTATATATATACATATATATATATATAAATACATATATAGATATATAGATTTTCTTTTTTCCTGCTGAGAACTGTATTTATAACACGCAATTGCGCACAATCCAATGCTTCAGGGGCCAATTCACACAGAACACGTTTTGCTTTACTGACGCTTGCGCAGTGCCAGTAACTGTTTTCACAAGACTGTGATGACGCGTTTAACAGTCAGCAGCATCGTAAATCCATAAATAAGTTTTCTTATTTTTATTTTTTTTTAAATGTGTGCACATTCATGACACATTTTGTATTATATTCCCTTTGCATCAAATTACAAAAAAGATGCGCTAATCCTCCTGATGCGATGGTGTTTCTAATGCGTCTATGAGAGGAATAAACATCACATCGTTCTCTTTTTGTTACTATGAACATAATTAACTTTTCAAATATATCCCAAGTACAGTGTATTCTCTTACAAATACGTGTAAACCGTGTAAAGCAGTAATATCTTCCAGCTGTCTTTTAACCCGGAAGGTTTTGTATCTCGATTTTGTGGCTGGCTTCGCAGTTTTGGCATTGAATGCAGGGTTGCCACGTCCGCTCTTTTACCCCGGAACGCGACTGTGCTAGTTTTGGCCTTGATAGTGCATTTTTTGAGAAGCAAGTAATACGCAGACCTGGCAACCCCAATTTAAAGAATGTACAGGTGAAGCTAAGGGGGGAAAACAGTGAAACAGGTATCGCACATCCAGAAATGAAAACAATTTACTTCCTCGCGAACTTTCTTATCACTTCTTTGAGCGTCATGGTTGGTTTATCATTCTCTAAACTTGCCAGGCCAACGATACCGACGATAGCGCATCACTTTGGGACAAAAGGCAGATACGAGGAAGTGAACCCACATCTTTTAGATGACATTTTGTTTGTAAACAAATCACTGGTAGCACCCCCCACTCCAGATTGCCGTCCCATTCATATAGTGTCGGTTATACGTCACGGAACGCGCTATCCAACCACCAAAAATGTGAAAAAGATCGCGCGATTGTTTGATCTGGTCGTGTCTCACGCGTCAGGTTCAGCCTCATGGCTAAATGACATTAAGACATGGGAGATGTGGTACACTGAAGACATGGACGGCAAACTGGTGGAGAAAGGGCGCGATGACCACCGGAATTTGGCTACGAGACTGGCACAGTCGTTCCCTTCTTTGATTTCTAAGGATCATCTCCGTGCCAACCGCATTGAGTTCATCACCAGCTCCAAGCATCGCTGTGTTGATAGTGTCAAAGCTTTTCAAGAGGGTCTTCACCGACTCTGGGATGTACAGGGTAGGCTTGGTGTCCCTTGTTTATTAGATGTTTTTGGCCTCTTAAACATCTCAAAGAGTGTTCTTCCAGAAATAAAAATTATTCTCACCCTCATGACATGACCTGTATGACTTTAGAAGATGTTAAGTTAGTAGCCAAACAGTTTTGGTGAGCACTGACTGACTTCCGTTGTATGGACAGAAAATCAGTGGGACATATCTCAAAATATCCTTTTTATGTTTCATACAAGTTTAGATTGACATGACTTAATGACCAATAAATCCAGATGAACTCCAGCATCCCTGAATATTTCTTAATCCTATCTACTTCAGAGTACTTATTTTCCCTTAAATTTAAATAAAACCACATCTTCTGATAATTTTCTGATTTAAATTAAAGTTGTAGCACTTTTGGGCCGGTGTATAAAGACATTAAAACCCATTTCCTCAGTTTCTTTGCCATAAAGTGCTTATTGTTATCTTTGTGGACTGTTTAAACTGCTTTGCATCAGGTGTGGTTTACCTGTAATCCAGTAAACTTTATGGCTGAAGTAATGGCCCTTGGTAACTGTTGTTAAAGTAACAACATTGTTTTACTATTTTATAGATATGGATTACAAACACTATGTGGATGATTCACTCATGAGATTCTTTGACCATTGTGAGAGATTTGTTGAAAGTGTTGAGAAGAACAAAACCGCTTTGAAGGAGGTAGAACGCTTTAAATCTTCAGCAGAAATGGATGAAGTACGGAGGAAAATATCCAGTCGCCTTCAAATTCCATACAATCAATTCACCCCAGGTATTTTTTGTCTGATTGTTTCGGAGTAGTTGCTAAATGTAAATTTGCCAATTAAAATCTTGATTTTAAATGTGTTTGCTAGAAATGGCAGAGGCAGCTTTCTTTTTGTGTTCCTATGAGTTTGCCATCAAATCAGAAAACTCCCCTTGGTGTGAGCTGCTGGATGTGCCTGATGCTCAAGTACGTATGTCTGGTTCGAAATTAAACACTTCAATTTTTTGTGGATGGAATAAATGGTATTAAGATTAAAATACTAATTATATATGTCAGCTCTATTGCATACAAATGTTATTACTCAGCATGTGTTACATCCTGCAAGCAGTGATGACAACTTAAAAAAAAAAAGCAGTTTAGGTAATTCGACTTGAGCTCATACAAAAATCTATTGAGCCTAGAGTTCTCCTGAATTTCAAATGTATGGTCTCTTATCCAGTAACATGTTTTTGGCTTCTTTTTAGGTCCTGGAGTACAAAAATGACCTGAAACAGTACTGGAAGAGGGGATATGGACATGACATCAGCCGTAAATCAAGCTGTCCTCTCTTTCATGATATTTTCAAGCGTCTTGATAAGGCTTCTAATGACTTCAGGTTAGGAGATTGAGATATGGACTGGTTCCCATCCTATTTGTGGTGTATTTGTCCACTTAAAACACTCCATAGTACTTACTGATATTTGTGTTCATTTGTGTTTTTACTATCTCCTGTAATTTTACAGACTTGGAAAGGTAAAAAAGACGGCCACCATCCAGGTTGGACACGGTGAAACCCTACTGCCTCTGCTCTCTCTGATGTCCTTCTTTAAGGATAAAAAACCTTTAACTGCAGAGAATTTTTCATTGCAGCACAACCGCAAATTCCGCTCCAGTCAGATTGTACCTTATGCTGCAAACTTAGTCTTTGTGCTGTATGAATGCAGTGATGGACTCAGAATACAGTTGTTTCTCAATGAGAAGCTAATGACATTTCCTAACATCAGCCATTCGGCTCCACTGTATGAAACGGTCAGAAAACATTACTCAAAGCTCCTTAATGGCTGTGAGTTTAATAAAGAATGTAATGTGCCTCAGTCAAACCTCAGGAACACTGAACTTTGAGTTAGGTTATAAAATAGTGGGTTGCAAGGATCAATTACTGTGCACTTGCATTGACTGCATCTTGTTGTATTATGATTCTGTTTTTTTTTTTTCTTAGTGTTGTAGTTAAAGGTTTAATATGTTGCTTTATTTATTTTAATGGTTACTTAAATTGTCAGATGGCGGTGACATTTGTGCTTTAAGAATGATTTATGTTTGTTCTTGTTTTATTTGCCAAAGAGAATTATGGTTATACAGTGCCAAATCTTTTGTAATGATATTTAGTATAATGATAGCTTAAGAGAAAAATTACAAATTTTCTATTTCACCGGGTGGGTTTTCATAACAGTCTTAGACTACTTTGGACTGGACACAATCATGAAAAAGGAAATCTGAAATCATGGTTTTAATGTTGTATTTGTTGACTGGGACAAATTTGCTACAACAACAAAAGGCCAAAAAATTTTTTCAGGAGCAAAATGTAATAAAATATTTATTCAAACATTCATATTTTTGTACTTGCTTTGTTTAACAATAAGGGGTATAAAAAGTACATAAAAGTTTAAGTATATGCATTTTTGTCCGCATATAATCACTAAACAGCTGTTCATATCAATGACAATTTTCACTTATTTTTTATGCTGATAATGAAATTTGTAAACACTGATGAAAAGTATCTTGAGACTATGAAGTAATACCAGAGGGATTGGTAATACTATTTAGTGGCTGGGATTCTGGGTGTGGGGTCTTTGGTTTACAAAAACGGGTTGTCAACTGCTGTTGTATAAATATTAAAGAACAAAAGAGACAGCAGCTATGATAATTAAATATTCATATTTTTTTTTCATAGTATTTTAGCACTTCCGTTTTGGGTGTTGTAAGAGATGAGCTGAGAGTAGTAAGTGAAAATCAGTCGCTATGCAGTCGTGATTGTGACGTGAGCAGCGCACGCTGATCTGATAGTGGGAGGATTTTAGGAAGAGTACTGAGTGCTACGTGTCCAATATATCCTGACTTCCACAACTTTACTTTACTTTTACTCAGTGTTAGTCTCTCAAGGGTCACGTCTTTTGAAAGCCTCTGCGCGTGTTCGCTTGTTACATCATGTCTGGGATGAAAAAGCAAAGAACGGTACGTTTTCAGATGTCCGGCTCTTTTTCTTGCTTTTGTTTCTTTCTCGCTGAACTTTTAAAAGTTGCATCGATAGGAACTACGGAATGTCAACAGACTTTAAAACACAGTAAAGGTCCTTTTATGAGTACTAATGACTTAGTAACTGTTTTTAGTGCATGTATTTATAAAAAAAACACGTTTATTTTGGAGGACATTCACACAAAGTGAGTGTTGTTCGAGTAAATCATCCGTGTAAGTTGCGGAACTAACAGTTACTGGAAAACAAATGTGGAGTGGCAGCCCCTCAAAATAACACAAATATTTGTTTTCGGCGGAACAGCTATTTAAAATGTAAATCTGTGGTGATGTGGCAGGATGCTATGATTCAGGTTTATCCTTTACATCACCTTAACTTTTTTTTATTTTTTATGTTGTGTTTAGAGGTTTTGTCTTGTATAAATAAAACTCACACCATCTTTTTTTACATGCTTCATAAAGAGCATTCTTGTGATCTGAAATATAGCCTCACAAAACTATGCAAATCCCATGTAAGATTAATGTTATTTGTAACTCAGTTCCATATAAAACCAGATTTTGCATATCTTCAGTCAAAGAGACTGAATTAACATACCCCAGGGTTACTTGCATCAAGCTGGGATTTCTTGTCTATCCAAATAGCCTTGGTGCAGAGAGAGAGAGAGAGAGAGAGAGAGAGAGAGATGGCTCTGGTCCAGCTGGACACCTCTCCATGGGCCTGCATGAATGGCCTTGTTTGTTCTTTCAGTTCTCTTCCCAAAGCCGCTACCTCCTCAGTCCTGATGACCAAGTCAGATACACGAGAATATAATACACAAGAACATAACTGTGTGAATGAAACTGTTCAGAAGAAAAATGTGTATTTGTATTCTTTTGTATGATGTAATTCTACTCTTCAGTTAGATGTGGCTCTGGGATGCTAATGTTACATTTTCTTAAAGTTAAATTGAAAGGGACAGGTCACCCCTTACAGTAACATTCTGTCATAATTTACTTCACTTAAATCAATATCGGTAAGGATGGAAATGATGCAGGGTCTTGCAGATTGTTCTCATGCTTACTTTTCAAATCACATACATATCTACTTTTTGTTTCGTCTGTAGGATCTGCACAGGGCAACCAATGTTGTGTACCAGGCTCACCATGTGAGCAGAAGCAAGCGTGGGCAGGTGGTTGGGACCAGAGGTGGATTTCGCGGATGCACTGTCTGGCTGACAGGTGGGAATTACTACTACTAAATGAAAATATAATATAAATGATTCACACTCATGTTCAGACCTAAATGACTTTCTTTCTACTGTGGAATAGAGAAGGAGATGTTTGGCAGACGTCAGACAGTCACCATTTACTTAAAATATTAAATGTTTTTCCCATACAGTTTACTTCAGTGTTTCTTTTTGTCTACAGGGCTGTCTGGTGCTGGAAAAACTACAATTGGATTTGCTCTTGAGGAATATCTAGTGTCTCATGCCATTCCTTGCTACTCGCTCGATGGTGACAATATTCGACATGGCCTAAATAAGAACTTGGGCTTCACAGCCACAGACAGAGAGGAGAACATCCGACGTATCGCTGAGGTGGCCAGATTGTTTGCTGATGCTGGACTGGTTTGCATCACCAGTTTCATTTCTCCATTTACAAAGGTGGGGTAATATTTAATGACATCAAAGGTTCCTATATTGCATTAAGGTTTCCAACAGTTCCTAACTCAGGATGGATAAGAGGATGATTTTACTTGTGCTTACAATAGGATCGAAACGATGCCAGGAAGATCCATGAGAGCGCGGGTCTGCCGTTCTTTGAGGTGTTTGTAAATGCCCCTCTGGAGGTGTGCGAGAGCAGAGATGTCAAAGGACTTTATAAAAGAGCCCGTGCTGGAGAGATTAAAGGTATTTAGGAAAATAAATCTAAAAATTCATTGCTTGGACAGAAGCATATTTAAAATGTACATAGAAGAAAATTGTTAACATTAAATCACACATTTGACTTATTTTGGATTTAAAGGGATAGTTCATCCAAAAATTTTAATTCTGTTATAACTTACCTTTCTGTCATTCTAATCCTGTAAGACATTTATTCATCTTTGGAACACAAATTAAGATATTTTTGTTTAAATCTGAGAGTTTTCTGACCCTATATATAGAGCAATGCAATGGTTCAACCATAATGTTATGAATCTACGAGAACTTGTTGTGTGCAAAGAAGACAAAAATAACAAAATTGTTTAGAATTTACTTTTCTTTGCACACAAAAAGTATTCTTGTAGCTTCATGACATTATGGTTGAACCACCAATGTTACCTAGTCTATTTTAATGACGTCCTTAGGCTACTACCTTTTTGGGCCTTGAATGTATCAGTTGCATTGATGTCTATGCAGGTTTGGATTCCATCAAAAATATATTAATTTGTGGTCTAAAGATGAATGAAAGTCTTGCAGGTTTGGAATGGCAAGAGAGTGAGTAATTAATAACAGAATTTTCATTTCTGGGCTAACTATCCCTGTAAGAATGCAAAGTATCCAATAAAGTTTTCCAATAATGTCATTTCCATTAATGCATCAAGAAAACTTTTTTTTTTTTTTTTTTTTTTTATGTAGGTTTTACGGGAATAGACTCTGATTATGAGAAACCTGAAGCCCCTGAGCTTGTGTTGAAGACTGGCGAGCTTACTGTCAATGACTGCATTCAGCAGCTAGTGGATCTCTTAAAGGAACAGGTGGGTCGTTCTTTCATTTCTGGTCATCAAATGGTTGCTTGTGTTTTGCCAGTTGTCCCTTGCTTTATGCAAGCACACAAACTGTCAGTTTTCAGTTGGGAAATGTTGAAACATCACTGACCAGATGATTCGTTATCACAGGATATTGTGCCCACTGGGGTGACAGAAGAAGTGAATGAGCTCTTTGTTCCTGAAAACAAGCTGGACCTGCTGCTGAGTGATGCCAATATACTCCCCACTTTAACCATCACAGAGGTAATGCAAGCCTTCACGAACACACACATACCTTGTTGTGTGAATCAACCGCCCTGTGTGTTACACCACAGGCATTCCATCACAGTTCAGTTAACAGAAAGCTTTTTACTGTAACCTTGTCAGTGGAAATGGAAATCTACTGCATAATTCAGTTCTGCAAAAGCAACTAAAAGCACTACTTTAGAACTGTAGTTAAGTTATAGTTGTTATTTTATGGTGAATTAATAATGATGGAACATTTAAAATTAAAAATGTCTAAACTTAAAGTTTTTTTTACACAAGTTCATGCCTATAAGTGTTTGCTAGTGTCACAAATCCCTCTGCAATTGTGTCCCTGCAGATGCCATGTTTTGCGTTTCAGTTATGTTATCCTCTGTACAACACAGCCATGTGCTATTGTGTTACTTTATGGCAAACTTGGTCGGTCTTGTCATGAAATGAATTAAAGTTCTGTTTGTGTGTTTCTCTCTGGTCCTGTAGCTGGATTTGCAATGGATACAGGTTCTGTCCGAGGGCTGGGCGACTCCTCTGAGGGGATTCATGAGGGAGAGGGAATTCCTGCAAGTCTTGCACTTTGGAACTTTGCTTGATGGTTAAGACATTTCTAAACCGTTGGCCCACTAATATAGTTTTTATAACTAGTGTTTCCATGTAATTTAATTATAGCTCACATCATTTTTAGAAAAATAGCGAGGTTTGATACTAGATATTTTTCAGATTTGATTTTTTGCGTTTTTTATTTTTGGAAAAATAATGTATACTCTGAGCTTTAGCAATAACACACTACCATTAAAAAAAAAAGTTTTTTGTTTTTTTAAAAAATAGAAATAAATACTTTTATTCAATAAGGATGCATTAAATAGACATTCATAGTGTTTACAAATATTTTTTATTCAAAATAAACACTGTTGTTTTGATCTTTCTATTCATCGAAGAATCCTGATGATAAAAATATTAAGCAGCCCAACTGTTTTCAACACTGATAATAATAAAGAAATATATCTTAAGCACCATATCAGCATAAAATGATTTCTGAAGGATCATGTGACACTAAAGACTGCTGAAAATCAAGTTTTACCCCTATTCATAATTTATATTTAAAATGTTATAATATAAAAAAATGTTTTTGATCGAATAAATGCAGTCTCTGTGAACATAAGGGACTGCTTTAAAAAATTACCAACTCCAAATATTTGAACAAGTGGATATAATATTAGATATTAATTAATAATAGCATAGTAGTAATCAGTTGTATTATAATCAATAATGCATTTAATTAGCAGATTGAGTTTAATAATATTAATGCTTATTATAAAAACAGTAATTAATAACTGGTAATATTTTATGTTTAGGTGGAGTCATCAACATGTCTGTTCCCATTGTGCTGCCTGTATCCAAAGACGACAAAGAGAGGCTTGATGGTGGCGCTGCTTTTGCCCTGGAGTTCAAAGGTCAAAAGGTGGCAATTATGCGTAACCCTGAGTTTTATGAGCATCGTAAAGAAGAGAGATGTGCCAGGCAGTGGGGGACAACATGTCCCCAACATCCATACATCAAGGTGAGAAGGGGTGCATCTCTGTGTCATTGCTTTTTATGACAGTTGTATGTTTATTTGCTAATACAATCAGCCAATGAAATGCCACCTTTTATGCTTCGTACAGATGGTAATGGAGAGTGGTGACTGGCTGGCTGGTGGAGACCTGGAGGTGTTTGAGAGAATTAGGTGGAATGATGGTCTTGACCAGTACCGTCTCACTCCTCGGGAGCTTAGACAGAAATTTAAAGAAATGAGAGCAGGTAAAAGTGAAACTGTGACCTAAGATTAATCTTATTGTGATGGATCACACTATAATGATGCTGTAGTGAATGTAACACTATCCCTAATACAAGGTCATTCCCATAAGTTCCTGCTAGACAAAAACCTTCTGCAATTGCCTTTCTCTTGCAGACGCCATTTTTGCATTCCAATTGCGTAATCCTGTGCATAACGGCCATGCGCTCCTGATGCAGGACACTAAGCGTCGTCTGTTGGAGCGAGGCTACAAAAAACCTGTGCTGCTGCTGCATCCTCTGGGTGGCTGGACCAAAGAGGATGATGTCCCGCTTGACTGGCGCATGAAACAGCATGCTGCTGTTCTGGACGAAGGAGTGCTGGATCCTGAAAACACCATTGTGGCCATTTTCCCCTCACCCATGATGTATGCTGGGCCTACAGAGGTCAGACTTTTATTATTCTTAAGGAAAAAAAAGGAGGTAGTCTAATAAACACACAAACTGTTCCTGACCTGCAGCCATTTTAGACCTTTTTCTATTACAAATAATTAAGTTGAACCAATTCTCAACTGCACAAAAAATTATGTCCTTATAGGTACAGTGGCATTGTCGAGCTAGGATGATCGCTGGTGCCAACTTTTACATTGTAGGACGAGATCCAGCAGGTATGCCCCATCCAGAGACAAAGAAGGACCTGTATGAGCCCACACACGGTGCAAAAGTGCTGACCATGGCACCAGGCCTCACCTCTCTAGAGATTATTCCCTTCAGAGTTGCTGCATACAACAAAGTTAAGAAGGCCATGGACTTCTATGACAAGGAAAGGTATGGAATTGTTTCATTTCAGGCCATCAGGTCTGCACTTAAACTCTGTCTGTCTGTCTGTCTCTCTCTTTCTTTATATATATAGTGTATATTGTGTGTGTGTGTGTGTGTGCATGTGTTCATATATGCATATACATACCCACACATATATATGATCATTAATTATAAACTGTCACAAAAGCCACTATAATGAGTGTCACATTTAGCTTTAAATGACGTGTTTTAGTGTGAAATAACACCTAAAACATACCTCCCGGTCTACTGTTTAATTTATTTCAAGGTTTTAATACAAAATTTAAAAATGAACTACATTACATAAATTTGTATATATAATATTTTACCACTTTTTGCAAGAATTGTTTACCCTTTACAGCTGCTTCACCAGGGACTAAAGTCAGCTGCTTTTTTTGTTTTTTAGACATGCTGAATTTGAGTTCATCTCTGGGACCAAAATGCGGAGCCTTGCCCGCAGTGGGGAGAACCCCCCTGATGGTTTCATGGCCCTAAAAGCTTGGAAAGTCCTAGCTGAATACTACAGTTCTCTACAGAAAGACCAGTGAACACGAGGCTCTGGGCTGTATATGTGGACATAAAGTTAAGCTCTATATAATCTATTTCATTAGAATTGATAGAAATAGGTTTATAGAAAAATGCATTACATACTACAGTCCTGCATTGTAGTAAAATATATATACAATCTTTATTACTCAGATCTATTATACATTTTTAGATAAATGCTATCTATATTTGTGCCCTGCAAATTACTTTAAAATGCAGTATGTTTTGTCCCCTGAGATCACAGTGTATAAAAACATTGATAGATTAAACTACACAGCTACTGCTTTTTCAGTGGTGTTTTAGATTTATAGTTAGATCAAGCAGATTGAAGTATGCCTGACAGTAATAGGACCAATATATTTCCTACCTCAACTAAAGCATGATAAATGTTTGTCTTGGCAGTATTTCCACCAGTGGAGAACATCTTATACTCAATGTAGATACAGAATAATTCTATAAAATTCTTTTATAAGAATTAAAAAAACAAAGCGTTCAGCAGAGTATAACCACGCTCAAATGTATTTGACATTAACACAATATTGCCTTGCAGCGCACTTCAGTGTGCCTTAATGTAAATGTGGCATAGTTACATTGCCAAATGAACGAGTTACTGCAAAGAGCGACGCATGAATGTGAATTGTGCTAAAATGCATAAACATGAAACTCTTGAGGAACCCAATGTAAAGGAACAAGAGCATATTTATTGTCTTACCAGTTCTTAACGGACCAACCTAACATATTTATTATCTTACAGAAAATGTATTTGCTTCCTTCTACTTTTTTGTACAAACTTGTGGGATTTACATTTTGTCATTTCTTAAAATATCTGATGTAATGTGCACAGGGCAGTCATTCCAATAAACTTCTTAAAGACAAAACCATTGTCATCCAATTTTTCTTCAGTGTAAACAAAACATTTCAGCCATATTCTGACTTCTAAACATATTTAGACTGAAAAGAGCAGCGGACTATTGCGAATTAGGAACCCCTTACAACTGAAAAAGAAATTTATACAACTGTACAATTGTATTGCTGGCAAGTTGGTTGTTCAATCCATAGACCGTTCTCTCCAGAAGAATCTTTTTTTTCTTTCCACTTTCAAGTCGCCCACTCAACCCCCCAAAATAACCTGACAGACAAATACAAACCTAACAGCAACGGCTTGGCACTGGCCCCACATATTCTGTGCAAGCATATTTAAGGTTTTGCAAATAAATATCTATACAACATGCCATCACATAACCTCTACTCTGAGCCTAAGTCAATGCTTAAACATCTTATAAATGGCTTATAAATGTGTAAATGCATCTCAGTCAAATCATTCACTCGCTGGGGGAAAACAAGCAGGCGAAGCTAATCCAAGGTAAAATTGTGTTAATGAACACACTTAGATTTTTTTTGTGCTCACAAATCAGCTGAATTGTTACATATTGGTGATTGTAAACAATGAAATAAAACATGTGCATTACATAGCTGGAAATAGTAACTACAGTGTTGCCCATCTTGACAAAGCACAGTCTTTAAAGGAACGAACAAAACCTCCCACAACCCAAAGCAGACCTATGAAGAAACACAATGGGTCTTATTCTTGAAACCCAAGCAGAATGAATTTTAATGTAAATCCTTCATTCTTTTATAAACTGTCCCATTGAAGCGACAATTTACTTAAGAATGGTTTAACACAATTTACTCAAATTCATTCTTGTTTTTGTTTTTTTTTGTTAAATAAGGCTAATTAATTGAATGGCAAAGCTTTGTATGGGAATTACAGTGCAAAAAGATCAGAGGGGAAAAAAATGATAATTTCACCATTTATAAATCCTGAGTTCCCCCTTTTGCAAAACTTGACGATATGTCACAAATAAGAGAAAAACACCCAATCTAGGTTCTCATTTTTTTTTTAACAGCAGCATTACATTCAGTCCAGTGGTACATGCATAAATATCTCTTGCATTCCTGCAGATTTGGACTTCCTCATCTTCTCGATTGCCTTCTGCAAGTCTTCCTGTCTGATTGGCCGGATGAAGTCTTCCTCTGGACTGTCATGGGATGGAAGAGAATTAATGACATGGACATGGTGCAGATCAGTTTCAAATTGATTCAAATTTAAATAGTTTATGCTTGACATTATATGAATGTGACAACAGCCCAAAATGTAAAATATGTTTTGCGCTGAGGCTGAAGCGCTTTGTAAAGAGTTTACCTTTCTTGCCGCACAAATTCACGCACACAGAGCAGAGCAGCATCTCGGCACATCTCTCTTAGGTCACTTCCTGAGAACCCATCAGTCTGTTTTGCAACTTCACCAAAGTCCACAGCAGTCTCCACCTTCAGAAAATGAAAAATCCTTTCAGCACTTGCAACTTTCAATAGCCATACAGTTCAGTTAATAAAATACTTACATTCTCATTCTCCAGGATCAGTTTTAATATGTCTTTCCTCTGCTTGACACTCTAAATACACACGACAAAAGATCATTAATAAAACACACTACAGAGTTTACAGATTCAACAGTGAAATTGAATTTTAAATGTGAACTTACAGGCTGATTGATGTGGAATCTTGTGGGCATCCTTCGGAGTATAGCAGAATCAAGATCTTGTGGCCGATTCGTGGCTCCCATTATTATGACCTTTGTGCAGAAATCACAATCACACTTAAAAAAAACAACAACACTAGGGGTGGGCATAGATAATTTTTTTTAAATCTAGATTAATTTTGAAATTAATCTAGATTATAATGGCGCATTTGAATTCTGCCAAAGGCATTCAAAATATGTGTGCTATCTAAATAAAGGCTAAAATTTAAGCCCTATTATATTTAGAATATCTGTGTGTCAGTACTGCCATCTTAAAAGTAGGGTTGTGAATCTTGGTT
>JAUCMU010000021.1:4719419-4751644 GCA_032275025.1 Enteromius treurensis | reverse complement strand
ATCTACATAAAATAGAGATTCTAAGCTTTCAAATGGTACCACATATGGGGTTATTGGTGCATGCAAAGGGTTAAAAACTCAAGGCACAACTTGAATGTAATGTTGGCAGAGTTTAAGGGGTTAAATACAAGTAGTGTACATAGATATTGCCTTTTTGTTCTATTAACTTGAAGTAATCCAAAAAGTAATCAGTTACATTATTTTTATATTGTGGTACGTGGATTAAGTTACTGAATACTATTTTATTTAAGTCATTTGTAATTGTAACAGAACACATTTTAACAGTAATCCTCCCAACCATGGAAGTAAACGAATAAAAAGCAACAGAATCCTTTAAACTACTGAAATGAAAAGGCATACCTGCTTTTGTGCCTCAACTTTCTGTTTTCGTGTTGGATCAATAGCATCCACCATCCACTTTATTGTGAAATATGTGACGGCACCAAATATTGTGAGGCGAAAGAGTAAACCTATGACCTCGTTCCGGCCCAAAGGGCGAGTGATATTGTCTGTTGGAATCTCTTTGAGTACCATCTTCTTACATGTGCCTGCAAAATAAAACAATAAATCTCGAACCCTTGGTGCATATACAGGAAATACGTCATGTAAGTAGAAAAGTGCTCAAGTGCAAAACGCAAGTGTGGGAATTGAGACAATTTATAGTTATTAATGCAATTCCTCCGTAGTCGCTCCATAGCAACATTTACGCCTAATTAATAATAATCATAATCAAACAGTAAGACATTTTGCAACTTTGTCAATTCGCTTTTGTTATGGTTATGAGTCAGCGCAATTTCGTTTCATTTTCATTATTTTTTACTAAAGAGTTATTGGAGCTTTCCTGTGACCTTCCTGTGAAAAACAGATCACATACCTGAACCGTCTTTATTACTGGGTATTGGAAATACTGTTGTAAAAAAGAAGCTTCCTTTTAATGTGACGATTCATTGAGGTCCAGCGATCAGACTTAGTAAAATGTATTCATCTTTTTGCCCCTTTACTATTGTTGCTTCGTCGTCTTCTTCTTCGTCTTCTTCTTCTTCTATGGTTTATTAGCGGTTGGTAGAGATGCTTAGGTGTATTACCGCCACCAAATGGCTAGGAGCGCACTGTTAATTTTAGATAATGTACCAAATTACTGATAGCAGAAAGTCTTCAAAAATGACAAAATTGCCAAAGCTACTTCAATTTAGCAACTCTATTGCATGTTGTTGGAGAATGTTCTCTAAATGGTATATAGGGACCAAGTATTCACAAAAAGTCTTACATTTTGTGCCTACTGGATGACAACAAGCACTGTTGGACATACAAGTTCAAAGATAATGATGTGAAGATGACCACCAAGAATCAAAAAAGAGCTCTTATACAGCAGATGGGCACATCTCTCTGAGGTCACTTCCTGAGAACCCATAGGTTTTTTTTGGTTTTTTTTGCAATTTCACCAAAGTCCACAGCAGACTCCACCTTCAAAAACTGAACATTAATATTCCAAATCTAATAACATTTTAATAACCTGACAATTCAATAAATAATATCTTAATATAATATCATTCAATATCAGTTTTAGTATGTCCTCCCTCTGATTGACATTCTAAATAATGAGATGATCATTAATAGTAAAATGATGAAATTGTAAAACTGAAAATTTTATTGAATCTATCAAAAATATTTTGATCTAATTTCAAGGGACCTACAGGGTGAAAGATGTGGAATTTTGTGGGCATCCTTAGGAATATAGCAGAAGCAGGATCTTGTGGCCTATTGGTGGCTCCCATTATTATGACCTTTGCACTGAAATCAATCACTACACATCAGTTAAGAAAAGGAAGCTGACTTTCAGTTTTGGTCAAAAAATATCCTGGACTCCCGGTGGCGGGGCGGCCGGCTCCAATAATTATTCGACTGGGAAGGATATGGACCAGAGGAGAGATGCTGGATTGATCGGGAGGATGTTTTAGACCCCATGCTTACCACCGAGTTCCATCAATCGAACCCTAACCGTCCTGCCCCTAGAGGGTGTGACCGCCATCGCCGTCGGTTGCGAGTGTCAGTAGACACTCTTGGAGGAGGGGGTAATGTCACGCACTCCGGAACCCACATCATTCACAACAGACCACTCACAGCCACCATTCACAGATCCTAGATCAGCAACAGTCACTCGCTCCCAATCACCGGAAAACTAATCACGCGCACATGCAGCCACTTACCGACCTTGCTTAAAAGGACGCTCTCCCCACATGCTCATCGGCTGAGCTCAAGGTCGCTACGCTCATTGCACCTCAATCCTGCATGTCTGCCCAAGCCTTCTACTTACCTGTTTGGAATCTGGAACCTTTGCAAAAACTGAGTATTCCTTTACCTCTATATTTACCTGAGTGCTTACCTTTTGAAGAGTTTCTACGTGACTGCAACGCCATTGACTGTCCTCTGAGCCTGATTCAGTGCATATTTACCTGCGTAATTATCTCCTTGTCAATGTTCCTTCAGACTGTGAATAAAACACACTTTATTGAAGTTCCGTGTGGTCATCCTTACTGAGAGTGACACCAACACTGTTCGACCTATCTCTCAATTCTAAACCATTATGAACATATCCTTCCATCCTTATCTTACTGTTATCTAAAACATTTAATCAATGAAAAAATACCACAGATTCAGTGATAATTTAATTTTCAATTAACCTTCTAAATGGCAAAACTGCATACCCGTTTTTGTGCCTCAGCTTTCTGTTTTCTTGTTGGATCAATAGCATCAACTATCCACTTTATTGGAAAATAGGTGACTGCTCCAAATGCTGTAAGGAATAAGCTCAAACTTATGACCTCATTGCACTTAAATGGTCAAACAATATTGTCAGAACTAATCTTTTTCAGTTCCATCTTCTCATAGTCATGTACAAAATAAAAATAAATAAATTCATAAATTACCCATTTAGACACTCGAAAATTGACTGATTAGCTACAGTAGTTGGCGTTTTGTGCAGCTGCTGTTCAGTTTCTCAGACAGCTCTCTCATTATAATTAAATAAAGAGCCAGCACAGTTGGCTTTCCTTTTCACTGGAGAGTTCATATTACTGAACTAAGACGTGCTTATTCGTGTTAATCCTGAGAGCTCTAAACTTCCACCATTAAATTTCACATGAAATCAGCAGACAATAAATAAATTGCCTTTTGTTAATTAAAAAATGTATAAATTAACTACAGTACTTTCGTCTGTGATAAGGATAACAGAACATGGAAAGATACAAATAATGAGATATATCTTATTTAAATATGTTTATTGTGTAATATGTATTTTAATATCCCTCTTTGACTGGGATGAAAAATGTGTACAATGCAATGATGGTGTGGTCTTTCTTACTGTCCAATGACAACTCATCTTACATTTAATTTAGCAGAAGAGGGGGTGGCTCCTAAAAAGCTTGACTGACTGCCTTTTGTAGCCCTTTAACCTACACTGTACCACAGATGGGCAATTGCTTTATTTTATATTAATCAATCCGTTTTCATACACTATATGCTGTTTTTTTAGCTTTTAAAAAATGCTCTTTCTCAGATTATTTCATATTATTATTTTCTTTTGCACATTTCAGCACTTTCAACAGATTTTTACTATTTATTTGTGTTTTTCAGTTTATTATTTCTGAACAGATCAATATTGTTTCTATGCAGTCAAGTCAAGCTGTGGTCTTCTGGCATCACCAAAAACTGTTGACTTGCAATTTCCAGGACCACCAGATATGGGAGCTCTGGCATTGACTCAGGAATGAGCTCTGGGCTGGATATAGGCATTATCAAAATCCTCCTCCTCCTATCCCACAGCAAGGAGAGACCCCATAGTCTGCAGCAATAGATCCAGAAATTTGCCCGAGCATCCCTTGACGACCAGTCTTGGGCAACACTTATTCAAGAGGCTTGTATAATCCCACTTGAAAGTGATTACATAAGGACATCTCTGAGTTAGCAAGATGTAAAAACCTATTGA
Organism: Enteromius treurensis; assembly: GCA_032275025.1. Lineage (NCBI taxonomy): Eukaryota > Metazoa > Chordata > Actinopteri > Cypriniformes > Cyprinidae > Enteromius > Enteromius treurensis. Next base: position 4,747,659 of record JAUCMU010000021.1, on the reverse strand, counting down.
TATGGTTCTCAAAGGAAAAATGGTTGGGGTGGAGGAGGATTTCTTACGATTATAACTTCTGGATAGAAATAGTGCAGTCACTGTGTGATGAAGGTTTTAGTGCATGTGTGTTGAGCGCTTGTGTTGCTGTCAAATGTAGTATAATTTGAAAGGCTGTACACATGCTCAAAGCATTGTTGTCAAAACTGAAGTGTACTTTGGGGAAAACTCTGTAGGAAAGCAGCCATCCAGGAGCAGGATTAGATATCCCATGCTATAAATGGACTACACACACTTTTACAACAAACACCCTGAGGCTGCATTTATTTTTCATGGGTATTTTAATGATCTAACTTGAGAAAAGCATTTCCCACATGAAGTGATCAGACTGGTTTAACAATGCTGTTTACCAATAAAGGACAATTAAAACAAACACTTATTTTGTAATTTAGCGTCAGAGAATCCTGAGTGTACTTTGTTGTAGTAATATCAATCTAATGTGACATTAATGTCTGAAAACAGGGAGTTTCCTAACATTAGCTCTCTGTATTTATAGACAAAAACTTTTCTGGGGTTATTTTGAAATTCAACATAAAATAGTCCTATCTACTTGCCAGATTCTACTAGGAAAACATGCATTATTTCATTATTATAGAGTTTGGAAGCATTGTTTCTCTCTCTTTAGTATTATATATATATATAATATATATAATCATATATATATAACACTAAAGAGAGAGGAGCTATTACTGGTTTGGATTTTGTTAGTGTAACCTTTTGAACTTTTCCTTCAAACAGGTATAAAGAGGAGGGGTTGTCTTTGAAAAATAGGAGAATGTGTCAAACCCATAAACTTTCTTTCTAGATTATTCTGACAGATGGCGCTGTACAATAAAAATTTGCCATGTGAAACGCCGCTAGAACCTTCCACCTCCGTGACGGTCTTGGGGGCTAAACGCACATTTGAGCAAATGGTAAGCTACATAACACGCCTATAACATTAATACATGGTAAAGTACATTTGCATAATCGCTGGCGCAATTCATTTTCTATCACTATTTTATTACCAATGGTGTGCTTGTGCCTTTATGCAGCAACTTACTTTTCTGCTTGCGTAAGCATTTCAGCAATTTCCTGTCCTCTATTGCAGCAGGGTAGTAGAGGCATTGGTGAGGGGGGTAACTACGCGCATTCTGATATTTTCTCCATATACTGTGGCTTTTCAAAAAATATACATTCCATGTTGTTCTTTTCAATCATCATTTGTATAACCACTAAATAATAATAATAATAAAAAAAGAAAAGAAAACGAGAATGCTGGTGTCTAATACCAACATACTGACTTGAAATCTGATATAAAATATTGGAAACTTCCCTCATTTCTGTACACACGTGACCGTGGAACAAAAAGTAGTTCGTTTTTGCTCTAGCTGTATTCTTCCGCTTGCTGTACCTACAAAATAAAATTATTAAGGTGTTTATTTTATGTAATGTCATGACAGTTAAATATTTGTACCTAATAATGTTTGTTTCTTCATACTAAACACAGACAAATAAGTGGTATTTTCAAAAAATACTGCATTCATGGAACTATTTGGCACGGCGTATGTATATGCTGGTCAAACGTCACCTTTTTTCAATGGGAAGCCATGATGGAAGTTTGAGAGTTTAACAGAGAAGTGAAGGAAAAGGACCTGACTTGAGACCGCTCCTACGCGACGTTTAAATATCGACTTTTTAATTTCTTGGTGGAGGCTGTCACCTTTCCTTTCATGTGTTGGAACCTAGACATCGCGGATTGTTGCAATGTTTGATGGCTTTTATTTTTTTAAGGATGGGTAGACGAGCTAGCTCGCTAGCTGTTGAAGCTAGCGGCTAGACGGAGCGCGAGCGGGGCTTTGACAACCGTACTTTAAGTGGAAGCGCACGGAGAGGACCCTCTCTCCGCCTTTCCGTTCAATCACGGCGGCTACGGTGCGAACAGGGACTTGTCGTGCACTAGAAATTCTGCAATTGGAGACGTGGGACGTCGCTTATCTTTTCACCCGGGGCTCGTCTGAGCTGAGGAGGGCATTTTGGAAGCCGGGCCTGTGGTGGTTTGGAGCGAGGCCCTTGATGAGAGATCCACAGCAGACTCCTTTCTAGCTAGCAGGGGGACTGCGAAACGAGCAGAGCATTAAGTTGGCCGATCGTCCGAAAGCAACAATACTCTCACTCACACTAAAAACCTTAAAGACTCCTGTCACAGCCATGGCTGCGATCATAAAGGAATTTGTCAGTCGAAACAAATATAGATACCAGGAAGATGGATTTGACTTGGACTTGACCTGTATCCTCTTTGATCAATCAAATGTCCCTATTCTGTCTATTGTGTAGAAACCAGTGTCTGCTGTAAAGGTAATGGCTTGCATCTTGTTCTTAATCGAGAAATCTAACGTTTGAGCGGGTGATACAGACGAAATGAGAGTTCGTTTATTTTAAATATATATATATATTTATTTTTAGCACGAACTATTGGAACTGGCATCTAGTCGGCGACTGGAGCTTGACATGATCCAACGTTAACTGTATTAGTTTTTGTGTCTGGATGAAGTCGAAGCGTCGTTTAGATTCATGTCAGTTCTCGATTTATCCAAATTAACGAGCAGGCAAAAAAAAAATCAGCATACTGCACGTGCACTCATTTTAGTTTGGGGATGGTTACATGTGCAAATTACAATATAAGCAACGCCAGTTAAGGTTGTAAAATGTCATTTTCCTTCTTATGTAATCTGATCCATCGATTGGCTGCTAATCTGTAATCCTCCACACAAAACGCGTTCATTTCAATTTAAGGCTTCTCGCACGAAAATTGCAGTTAGGAGGTTTAAAACAAAAGATGCGTCGCGTTGAGGACTCGCTGGCTTATATAATGCGATGGATTAGATGAAATGCACAAGCACTGTCACACAAAGAGCCATTGCACCAGCTGCTCGCAGGTCTCGCGTTCAATTTGGTGTAGTTTTGATTGAGCGAAAATCAGCCGGTTCACACGCTTGCGTACAAAAGGAAATGCTTTAGTATGTGAAGTATGCCTTTTTCGTAATCGCAGGAAGAGATCCGTGCAGTGCTGTTAAAGAGGACTCCCTCTGTTGAGCTGCATTTTAGAAACGTCACTGATGCCTGCTCACTGTTATGTGCCATATGTCAATGTCATTTGCGTTTTTCAAGTACAGTCATTGTTTGAATGTTCTTTTTTTTTTTTTACTTAGATCAGGTGCTTTACATCCTTACAGATGAAGCGCAGAGCAAAAGCGATTTGATTTCTGCAGGATTCAGTGATATTAAACATTACCACCAAACCTGACGTTTAGCTGTAGTTCTGTCCCATCCGTTGTTCTGTAGTGTTCAAATAGGCAGGTGTATCAAACTCCGCGAAACCGGACTGGAAGGACAGTTAGAGGGCAGGATCAAATCATTGAAGAGGTGCAATTACTTCTCAATGTAGTGCTATAACAATGGCAGCAGGAGTCTGGTAGGCCTTGGTGCATGTTTTGTCGAGAATTTGGAAATGGTAAATGTATTTACACCAAACAATGATGCTGTTTTGCTCAGCATCTAGTGTATTACATTAGTACAATCAATGAATGAATTGATTGTATTGACGTTGATTTGCCCCTGCCTGTTTGGTGTGTGGGTTCACTATATTGCATTGCATCATGCTATGCACTCATAGCATGCATTTACAACACGCAGCGTGTTGAAGTGGAATGTAGAACTCCCTGTTCTTAAAGAAGTTTCGAAAGGTTAAATATAGAGAATGATTTCATTCTTTTTTTGTTACTGATGAGGCAACACCTACAGCTATGATCGGTGAAAATACAAACTTCCTTTTACTTTTAAGAAGCTCAGATAAGACTAAAATTCACCTAAAGTATTTCTGGATTGAGGAACTGGCCTTACTTATCTGCACATCTATTGCTCTTGATGTACACTGTTCTAAACAAGGTTTTTTTTTAACCTCTGTGAGACAAAAAACAAAACAAAGCAAACAAAAAAGAAACACCAATGTTAAATGTAATGTCAGTGTAGCACTGTTCGAAACTGTCGAACAATGGCCCAGGATAGTTTTTATTGTGAAGCCTTCAATTCTTTTTATGTCCAGTGAATATGAATGAGGCATGCATCATATTTAAAGCTAGCTGGACATTTATCTTCAGTGACATGGCCACAGAGGTCATGGTGATTTAAATGTGTATAAAAATGTGCGCATATCTTAGAAAGCTAGATATGTGATGTGCTTTTATTTCTGCATTTTTGTAGTTTGTTGTTGGCAGTTTAAAGCGAGCTTTTTAAAAGAGAGCAATGAAATATCCATTCAGCTTCCTAAGCTTTTTCCTACTTTATGACCTATTTTAAGCCATCATTTAAAAATGATTTAAACTTAACATGATTGTCATGTGAAAATGGTGAAAAGCATATTTCCTGGCTGGTTCAGATGATAACCGTTTCTCGGAGCTTATTCCATAGGGCTGTGAATAGTTTTTTTTTTTTTCTTTTTTGCTGAAATTTCAGGTTTGCTAGTTCAGGGGTAAAAACCCCATTCTACACCACCCGAGAACACAAGACGTAGTTTACCGTCATCTAGTCCAGAAGGTTTTTTATTTCTGTAAAGAGCATTCTGTCAGAGGCTATCATTCTATGCTAGTATGATTAATTGTTATGTGTTTTTGACATCGTAACTAAGGGGTCTGTGTTATAAATATTAATAGAATTGTTTTGCCACCAGTTCATCTGCTATGTAAGGGTCTGATTAAATCATCTTTGATAATAAAGGACCGAAAGTGTATATCAGCCTAAAGAAGTGATGCGCTCGTTTTAAAAAGGTGAGTAAGGAAAGCGATTCCAGGCTGGACTGAGGCACAGTGTGATTTATTTAGTGCCCCTGTGTGGCCCTCTGGGTTAGAGGTCTATGCATCGGTCTCTTACAGCGTGAGCCATCTGTTCTATATTACCCACAATGCTGTTATCTGAGCTCTCATTGCACAACTAAAAAGTAAAACGGTACTTTTGTGGAAATGCGTAAGTTCTTAACTGAAACCGGGACTCAATGTTTGTTAGTTTTTCTGCTCTTTGTGGCGTCATTTAGCTGCTCTGCATTGTTCACCAACATGGTCTGTGTTTTGGATATGTTTAACTGGTTGATATAATTGTCTAAGACAAGCGTCCAGTGGACTTTATAAATGGCTTCAAATTTTGTGAGATGATGTTGCCGTTTTTTTTTTTTTTTTCTTCTCTCGTCCATATCAGTTTTCCTAGAAAGAGTCTAGATTTCCTTAACTCTTGCTACCTAGATATTTATCCTAACATTATAGCAATGGGCTTTCCTGCTGAAAGACTTGAGGGTGTCTACAGAAACAATATTGATGATGTTGTGCGGTAAGTATTCACTTATTTATATTCTTTTGAAAATGTTGTCAGTCTAACAACATTTGCAACCCTTGTTGTAGTAAAACAAACTGCTGTGATAGTTACAGCCATAGACCTGCCACACTGTGTTTTATAGAACATAGAATTAGGCCAACCACTTTAAATTACCTTTTAAATGAAAGCTTAATCTAGCTATATAGCTAATCTAGCTAAGTGGAAGAAACAATGAAGTTAGTTCTCTCATGTCATACAAGCAGATTTGAGCTTCTTTTTAGATTAGATTCAACTTTATTGTCATTACACATGTACAAGTACAAGGCAACGAAATGCAGTAATCTGCAAGAATCTGCAAGAATGAGTGAAGTTTGTTCATGCTTCCATTTACCATATTCAATACGGAGTGTCTATTTACACTAAATGCAAATAGCCCACCTTGTTGGCAGAGGCTATTTACACTAACTTCACCCACCAATGTGTAACTGGGCTAGTCGACACTACAAAAGACGCCTCTCAAACATCAGCTTCGGTGGCGTACGTAGTGATGTGCGCATCATACCCATTTTGATGCAATAGACCCGGGTTTCGAACTCACCTTTTGCAGATTTTTTTTATTTTTAAATATCATAATTGAAAGGCACTTATTTTCAATAAAAAATAAAGGAAATAATAATAATAATTTAAAAAAGTCGGGAAGGGTTAGGGTAGGTGTAGGGAGGGCTTTATTGTCCCAATAAGGTGAAATGTGTCATTTACACTGGGTGTGCATAGTGTTTTACAATGTACTACAAAACTAAGGTGCAGATATTTGCCACTATTTACATTTAGTATAAATAGCAGAAAATCTTGACATTTTAACAGTGCAAATAAAATTATCATTAGTGTAAATAGCATATAATTAAAAACACCATTTTCACTTAGTGTATATAGAATTGATTGTTTGCACTTAGTGTAAAAAGCATACATTGCTAAGAAAATATGCTATTTTCACTGTAAATTATATATGTTTCTTTTTGTTTTTAGTGTAAATAGCCTCCATCTCTATTTACACTTTGCGCAAATAGCTGCTGCCTGTTCAGCATGTTATGTGTGTTTATCAGTGTTTCTATGTGAATGTAAGCTAGTATTGATCTTTAATTAATAGTGCATCGTGTTATAATGTCTTTTAAACCTTTCAAAGCATAAAACATTTGGTGAAGTGATTTCTAACGGAGTGCCTGATTGTTGGATTGTTAGGATTTTTGTTTTGGTGTGAACTCTTCCTTTACCAACCGTAATTGTCTTGGAAACTAATTGTTGTCCTCCTCCTGCAGATTCCTGGATTCGAAGCATAAGAACTATTACAAAATATACAATCTGTAAGTGTGTTTCAAACAACTTCAGTTCTGTAAATGCTTTTACTGCTAGAACACTTCCTCCAATTTGCTGTTGGAAGTAAAAGAGCTGTAATCGTGTTCAATTGAACATCATTGTGAATGGAGGGTACTGTCATTGCACATAGGTCTGGTGTTAAGCTATGAATGTTCTCTTGGTTTTGGCATTGAGGCAAAGTTCTTAGCAGAAATGTTACATTGAACTTCTAAACCTATCTGTTTCTTTGTGTTGTTTAGATGCGCGGAAAGAAATTATGATGCTACCAAATTTAACTGCAGAGGTATGATACTTGGATTGCATCAATCTTCATTTACATACGCTTTTCAGCTTTTGTGTGGAAATGAAGGTCTTGATGAACTTTTTCTTTTTCTCTTGCAGTTGCACAGTATCCATTTGAGGACCACAATCCTCCTCAGTTAGAACTTATTAAACCTTTCTGTGAAGATCTGGATAAGTGGCTCAGTGAAAATGACAATCATGTGGCTGCCATTCACTGTAAAGCTGGAAAGGGACGTACGGGTGTCATGATATGTGCGTACTTGTTACATCGAGGCAAATTCAAAAAAGCACAAGAGGCTCTGGACTTCTATGGTGAAGTTAGAACCAGAGACAAGAAGGTGATGTGTATATATTTTGCTTTGTGTTTGTTTATTTATTTATTTATTTTTTAGAATATTATAATCAGATGTGTTTCAAACCTGTCAAGTCCTGGTAGATACAAATCTGCTGACCTACATAATTTTAAACGAGTATTCTTCTGTGGTGGGCATCAGTGCCCATCCACGTTTTCAGTGGCCTTCGTTCCAGAAGTATGTTTCCCTTAGAGAATTAAAAACAAGTTATTGTTAAAGAGTCGTATGCCATGAATCAAACCAACCAGCTATGAGGTGAATCACAACCTTACAAACATATTTGAAACAAAAAAGTATTTAAAAGTCAACCAAAAGGAAAAGATACAAGACTACTAAGAACTAAAATGTTGTGAAGCATAGCAAATGACCTAATGAGATAAAACTTGGGGAAATCTTAAATTGATTTTAAAGATGTTGATTTATAAAAACCATATTGTACACGTCTGTAGTTGTATCTAAAAAATGTAATCGGTTTGGAAGCTTGGGAGCAAGGGAGACTTGACTATTACGACTTTCGCAGTGCTTTATGTGTGGGTGGGTGCTATGTAGCTCTTGGCCACGGTTTTCTGTTAAATGATTACCCAAAAAATCAACAAAAGCATATAACCCAAATTACCAACCTTGTACATCACTTTTAAAGGTTTGTAAGTAATTGTTAAAAATCGGTTCTCCTTTGGAGTAACGAGGTGGGATTTGTACTTTAGGAACCCAGCTGCTGTACCCTTTTACAGAGGTACGATGCAAATGGCTTGTGTTGTAAAGGCAAAGGAGGGTATGTTTGCATTAACACTGCAGGTTTTGCTGTTTCACAGGGAGTGACTATTCCCAGTCAGAGAAGATATGTTTATTATTATAGCTACCTTCTCAAGAATAAGCTGGAGTACAAACCAGTGGCCTTGCTGTTTCACAAGATGGTGTTTGAGACGGTGCCTATGTTCAGTGGAGGGACCTGCAGTAAGTGAACTCTATTTCTTTCTCTTTTTTCTTTCTTTTTTTTTTTTCTTCTTTCTGACATTTAGCCTTTGTATTGTATTTATCCATTTCGGGCTATTCAATCTCATGTGCTCAGGCGAGACATATTGGCGTTACACCTGGTATTACTTGTGACAAGCATGGATTTCTCATAATTTTAAAAAGAAAATAATGCCCAATCATAAAATTTTATGTAGAGTTGGAGGCACTTGAATGCATTAGTATTTACCATGCAAATGCAATGTGGGCACATGCACTTTTTAACTGCTGGCAGTTTCACTTAGGATGTGCCTGTTATAAAGGTCTGGGTCTGTTTCAGTGAAATGCACATGGTAAATCACACCCGAACATTAAAAATGTCTCTCTTTTTTGTTTCCCAGTTCTAAACCGCTAAATGTGGACAATTGGGCATTAATGTATTGCTAACATTAACATCATGAATTTCTGTAGCCGTTTTGAAACCGTATTTTCAAGTGTAACATGATACTTCAGAAATCATCCTAAAATTTGCTGATTTGGAGCTCAAACATTTCTCATTATCAAGGTTGAAGACAGTTGTGCTGATTTATATCTAAAATATTTAAAGGAAAAAATGAATTATTATGCCTTTAAAAATTAAGTTTTGAATTGATTATCCTGCGTAAAGTTACCTTACCATTCATTGTCAACCAACAGTAATACTAGGTGTACACAGGGTCTCTGTAACTGGAAATCAATTTCCCGCTTCTCCCCTCTCACACTTCTTCATCATAACTGTGCTGAGAGGCTGCTTTGACACGCAGTGTTCATGGCTGCTCACAGCTTTCCTTTTTGCTTCAACTGCTGTAAATTCTTCTCTACGAATTCAAACTCCTGCCTTTTTCTATGCACTTAGATGTTTAGCATGTATCCAGAATCGGATAGTCATAATGTACTTCCATGAGTATTATTAGCTTTAGATACGTAGTCTTGATCTCTTCAAAGAAAAGGAATGTGTAGATTTTCCAGGCCGATTCTTTACTTGGAGTCAGAGTTTGTCCAGTGGCGCTGTAGCATCCATGTCTCTCTGTCTCTGACTGTTCCTCCTCCGGGCCCTATTCTGAACACACTCTTGGTGACACTGACCAAGCCTGTTCTACACGGTCCACAGCTTCTGGACTGGATCATTCGTAATGCTTTAGACGACCTGCTGTGTGAAATCTAAACTTAATCCGCCACTATCTTTGTACTTGTATGTGTGTTATGTCTGTTATGTGGTGTTATTATTTTTTTTTTGAGTGTACCTTACCAGAGAAGGGCTTCCTAATGGTGTTACACTTACGGTTTCCTCCATAGTGTCTTTGATGGCTGATAATATTTTAGTCCAGTCTAGCTCTTTGTGTTGCATGAGTGTGTGTTGTGTTTGTTAGCTCTGTTTAAACCTTTCTTCCCCTCGTAGTGCCCTCTCTTGCTCTTGCTCTGGCCAGGCCACTGGACAGTCTTTAATCTCCTTCTTTTTCTCCAAGGGGATTCTGCTGTAAAAAGCAAGAGTGAGCAGATTCCGCATGGGTTCAGAAAAACCAATTGGCATTGGGGTAACATCAGCTTTTTCTAAAATGTTTCTTATTTTCAGTTCTGTTAGCCTAGCCAGTGTTGCTTTGTGAAATGTGTTTGCCATGTACAAGTAAAAGCCCCTAGCGCCACTTTTGGGTGGACGTTCGTCAGATGCCTTATCTGAGGGAGATGGGAAGCGTGGTCCAGGGTCAGCTGTTCTCAGAATAGGGCCCTTAGTGTGCCACTGTTATTTTGTCTTTTCTGTATCAATATTTCTGCTGTTTCTATCCTGTTGTTTTCCTTTATGCTTCTCTTCTGTTTTATGTTAAAAGATATGCATAAGCTCACATTTTGTTTGCCGCACAAGGCTGGTAGAGCAATTACGCGTTGTTTTATTTTGCAGATCCTCAGTTTGTGGTGTACCAACTGAAGGTTAAAATCCACACGTCTAACCCAGCGCACACAAGGCGAGAGGAGAAGTACATGTACTTTGATTTTCCGCAGCCGCTGCCTGTGTGTGGTGACATCAAGGTGGAGTTCTTCCACAAGCAGAACAAGATGATGAAAAAGGTATGTGTCAGTCACCAAATGGCCATGGTGCTCTTACAGATCATTATTGCTTTGCTTTATTGCTCCATAGTAGTAAATGTAATGTTGCAATGTTAATTAAGAGTGATGATTTTTAAGATTCATTTTTACTTCAGTAGTTCATGCAGTTATATTTTAGGGTTGGAATTTCGTGCTAAGAGTCAGTCATTTGTCCTAAATTTAAAAATGTCAGATTCTGTTCAGTGTGGATTATAAGGCTATTGTAAAAAGTAACATTATGAACTTCTTCTAAAGCCGCTTTAAAATGATGTTTATTGTGAAAGCGATATACTAATAAAAACGTTTATTTTGTTTTGTTAACCAGGATAAGATGTTTCACTTCTGGGTGAACACCTTCTTCATCCCTGGACCAGAGGAGAGCTCAGAGAAGGTTGAAAACGGAGGTTTAGTGAAGGAACTGGATGGGATCCAAACCACGGAACGGGGAGAGAATGACAAGGATTATCTAATCCTGACTTTAACCAAGAACAACTTGGATAAAGCCAATAAGGATAAAGCCAACAGATACTTCTCTCCAAACTTCAAGGTGTGTTAAGCACTTTTGCTCATCGTCTACCAATTGCTGTTAAACTGGTGGTAGGCTCATCCAAAGTTTTAATGTTCAAAGGCTAAAATGTGCCTTTTATTCTTTCCCCTTAGGTGAAGCTGTACTTCACAAAACCAGTGGAGGAACCATCCAACTCGGAGGCCAGCACTTCTACATCTGTAACACCGGATGTTAGCGATAATGAACCGGACCATTACCGGTATTCGGACACAACAGACTCGGACCCTGAAAATGAACAGTATGATGAAGAACAGATTACTAAAGTTTGAAATATTTTTATGGGAAGAAAAAAGAAACCATACGTAATAGAGTTGTATAAAGGAGAAAACTTGAATATGAACTGAAAGCAAGTACTTTTTTCCACCTTGTTTTTTTCCTTCTTTTTCTCCCCATGCTGAATTAGGACACGCGTCACACAAATGCCACCAGTTGTAGGGACAAAAATGCTGACCGATTTTTCTTTTGTTCATTCACCCTGCTCCATGAAGTATCAACACTGATGTTCCGTGGAAAAAAGCATCAGTAGCTATTATGTAAATACATGTTCATGCCGTAACACGAGAAAGGAAACCCAGTCAGGATGGGAGATTGTTTGTGGGAGAAATCCAATGGAGTTCGAAATTCGCTGCTCCATCAACCTTTTAAACCCAGGCCAGTGCTTTAATCAACATTCATGCCCCCATCTCTGCCCTTCTCTAGTCTGTCCTACCTACTGTGAAACGCTTCTCATGCTGCTGGAAGGCCGCCACGCGTCAATCGGGCTCTGCTGTGCGGTGGAAACTGCGTCTCTTGCCATTTTTAGTCTGCTTTCATCATCATTACTACTACTAGAATGAAAGTGGTAACGATTCTACTAAACTACATGACACCTTGGCAGAAAAAACAACATATAGCTCCACCATGTATTATTATAATTTCTTTTTTTTAAAGCAAATACACATACAACACAACAGGGAAACCAGTGTTGCAATAATGTCGATCGAAGGTGTGCATGTTATTGAAATCAATTTCCATGTTGTCGAATAAATAGTATACAATGTTTTTCATAAAAAAAAAGTTTCTAAAGTCATTTACAATTTGACTGTATTTGGGAAGAAGAAATTGCCATCACTCTTGTGTAGATGGGATATTAAGGCATTCAGTGATACTTCATTTATGGAATTTACAAGTTTCCCGCTTCAAATTGGCATTTGTTTAAATTGTCTCTCACAGAATGCTTTTGTTTCACTTCTTAAAGGGTCATGCTTTGAGCTCAAGGTAGCGTCAGTCCTAAAATTCGTCTTTTATCGGATAAAGCTTGCATTGAGGGCTTTGTGGCCACGGGTTTGATGGTGTACAGCATCTCGTGTAATGCATGTCAACATGGAGAAGCCCTTTTCTGAATGTATCAACCTTGGATGCAAGTTTTGAGTAGATTCAACAGTGTTTACATTGGTTTTTCTTTCTTCCTGGCTGTGTCAGACATCAGATTTTTGGCTCCCTATAACATGTTTGTAGCCTTATCGTGCATGATCTAATGAAATCTGGATCGATCATCCAGCAATGGTGCTTGCGAAACTAAACTCAATGCATAGTACAGTAACTTTGGAGCAAAGAACCTCATGGTGCAAGCATTCAAACACACTGCGGTGCGTGATGTCCCTCACTAGCGAGTCCTTTTTTTTTCTTTTCCTTTTTTTCTTTTCCCTTATTCTTTCTATTCTTGAACAGGCCTCGTTCCCTTTGGAATGAGCATAGTGCAGCTACGGATTTTACAGTCTTGTGCTTGCTTCAGAAATATTAAAGCCCTATATATGAGAATATTTAAATGTATAATTTTCTTTTAAGCATGCCAAATCTTTTTTAACATCTGGCTAATGTGGCCAGACCAAAAAACAACAAAAAAAACTTTCTCAGTCTCTTGGGCAAGAATCTTCACTAAGGGTAGTGAGTAAGCTGCCTTTCTCGTACTGTTAACGTTCAGGCTTCACTCTTCTCACCAGCCCACTGCACACCGTACATCTCGCCTTCCTTTAGAGAAAGAATACGTTTCCCTGACATGAGGAGGAGACTGGGCCTTCCTTTATGAGATTGTACACTAACCAATCCAGGAATAAAAGCAAGCCTATCAAGGATTCTCATTTTGTTTACATTTTCACATCACTGAAAACCTGCCAAAATTAAGCTTAATCATTTTTGTGTTATGATTTTCTTTTTTTGTGCTCAAAGGAGGAGGCAGGGCCCACGGGAGGTATTCTTTGCCTTACTTGAAGTTGACAATGCTTACTCTTCTACTGCTTTGATACCTACCATTCTGCCCAAGCACTGACTTATTTAAAGCTACTATAATAGAGCAACATATTGTACTAGACATTTGCACTGTTACAGGTCTTTGCAGGGTTTCAGTCAGCGGTCCACAGTATTTTTATTTTTTTATTTTGTCTTTTGTTTTATTTTTGTCGTCTTTTTCTGGAAATGCTTTACAGCAATCAAAAGTAGTAGAATAGAGGTGAAATGAAAAGACGTTAATATTGTCTCTGTGCATCCCAATAGAATCAAATGTGTTTTTATTGACTGAATTTATTTTCTTTTTTTCTTTTTTCTTTTTTTTAAAGAAAGCATAAAATACAAAAAAAATGAATAAAGCGACTATTTATGAAAGTATTCGTTCACATTCTGGCAATGACCCTCTGCAGGTGTTTCCCATAGTCCCTCTAAATGTACGCTGATGTGTTTTAAATGTTTAGCAGTTTAATGTGTGACTCTACTGAAGGGTATCACATGAACTTGAATTTAAAGGGATAGTTCACCCAAACATTCTGTCATTTACTCACCCTAGTGTCGTTCCAAACCGAAGAATGTTTTTGAGTTGGGTTCCACCATTCATTTTATTGAACAAATAGGGTATATTTGACAAGAAAATTCAATTTTAGTCTTTATACTTTCAAATTGAATTGCTATGTGCCATTTTTTGGTAGTTTTTTATGATATTTACTACCAGTTTATTTTGTTTTTTTTTTTTTCAAATTTGAGGGTGAGTAAATGGTGAATGTCCTTTTCCAGGTGAAATATCCTTTTAAGCCTTGGATCGTCTCTGCAACGAGACGCATCCTTTCACATTTTGACAATTTAGCCACAGTACCTTTATACGCAGTAGATGTGGCACGGGTGTGTGGAGCTTACAGGCAGCATGAAAAATAAATTTTCAGCTTTAATGAAAAACAAATGTCTTCAAAGGTGCCAGTGTATATGTTTCACGTCACTCTTTCTTAGCTGATTTGTGCAATATGTTGTTATGATGCCTGTGGTTGCCACAAAGTGCCTCTCGCTTACAGTTAAAGAAACGTACTCGCTTTAAAAACTGTCGTAGGACGTCGTGTCATACATGCGGCAGGTTGGAAGGAAAGATAGGGTGGTACTGTGCACTAAATCGTCCAGCTAGACTAGCAGCAGGGGGCCCTTTGGACTTCAGCCATGCTCCATTAGAAATTATTCTTCTCCTCGGAGGGTTTTTACGTTCACATAATGTAAACGCGGTATATTTTCAGTCTCTTAAGAAAACAGCCTTACTCTGTTTCAGCCTGTTCAGATACTATTGTGCTGTGCAACAGTTGCTCTGTGTGTAATGCCTATGCACTGAGAATACACAAACCAACCATGTTTGAAATATTGTACAGGTAATCATGTTGCTCATACAAATCACATGTTTGTTTGTAATTGTACGTGTAAACTGCCCTTTATCTTAGTGTTATAAACTCCACATAAATCCAATAAAGTCTCATTCTTGTCAGTTTGTCAATATTTCTAGTTGCATGGCATTTGAGGGTTTTTGTTATTAGAAGCAAAAATCAAGGTTATTGTGAACTTAGTGTATTTTTCAAATTCTTTAAAAACATTTTTGTGTATTAAGTAACTGCATTTTACAAGTTTAGTAAGGGATTCTTTCATGCTAACATAATGTTATCATATTGCATAAACTCTATACAAGTTGGCCCCATTCATGTCCATTGCAAGTTTGTCACTGTAACCTAATTTTCTTTTTTCATTTGCCAAAACGGACAATTTGCAAAAATCTATTTTTTAATGTGCATTCCAATAAGTCTCAAACAACCCGCAGTTGGGTTATTTTCTTAGTTAGCTGTATATTTTTTGTCATTTTTTAACAATAAAACAAGAAAAACATGAATTTTCTGAATATGACTTTGTGATCAACATTAAGCTGTCAACTGAGTACTGAGCTTGGAATATTTCTTTAAGGAGAAATTGAAACAAATTGTTTATATTCATAACCACAAATCATCAGTTTTTACTCAAGTACATGTATGCTTGTTACTGAAATGAAATGATTATCTCACTCATATGAATATTCTATTGGGTAATCTTGCTTTTTCTGGCCAAATGCATTAGTGTGATGACTGTTTTACTTGAGTAGGCCTCATGGTTTTTGTTGCCAGCTGCCCATTACAGCTCTAGTTCTGGCTGAACTCATGACTTCAGTTTCATGCTGAAGGTTCTTTTCATGTCAGCTGAGAAAAAAATCAGGAAAACTTATGTAGTTCTTTTTTCCCCCTCTCTCTCTCTCTTTAACTTCTCTAAAACTGCTCTTGGGGATTATTTAGATTTTCTCAACAGAACGAAGAAATATTTATAACCTTCTGTAAATAAACTGCCGTATGGGATACATCTTTGTGCCCAGAAAATAAACTTTGATTTAAATATATCTCTATTAGGTTTAAAAAGAGATCCAAGTTAAAACCTCAAACCACACTTTGTGTCTGGAGCCTGACTGGAGATCTGTTAATGTTAATGACCTCTGATTTACCCTTCTACCCTGTTATCTATAAATAAAGGCCTCACTGTCGGACCTACAGGAGCCGCACAGACACTGCTTGCACAACCCGTGTGCATGAATCTCACTAATTTCCAAGAGAAATTGGTTAAATGTACAGACTGATGAGCTTGTCATCTTCACCACTGATCTTTGATAGCACTCGTGACTGCTGTTTGAAATAAATGTGGCGTAACAAACCCTTAAGAAGAAATCATTTGAATTTAGGAGGTCATTATTCAAGCTTTTAAGTCAACGTTTGTTTTCATCAGGTTTTTTCTTTCCAAAAGCTGAGCTTGAGCACTGTGTTAAATGTAGTTTAATAGAGAATCCCTTTTAAATTTCACTAATATGAGATCTTTACCGCTCTCTGGGATCCATGTGACTCAAATAAGTTGCTACTCTGAGATTTACATTACATTATTACTGTACACAACTTCCATTAGCCCATTGTTTTTATAATAATAATACTAATAATATAACAGTAACACTTTATATAGTCCACTTAAAACCTTCTACTAACAGTAACTACTAACTCAGAGTATTAGTAGATTGTCTTCTAACATTTTGATGGGTCCACAACATACAGCATACTGACTATATGAAATTTTGCAAGAATATGTCAACTTATTCTGCTTAACCTAAACCCAGTCTACTCTGAGAGATAGCAGACATGGAGCTTCAAATGAATGAGAATTAGTTGATATGTAGTAGCAAAGTTACTTATAGTTAGTAAAATGTCTAAAGTGGACTATAAGAATAAAGTGTAACCTATATAATACAACGATCTCCTCTTTGAATAACCCTCAACTCAACTTATTTAAATTTATATTTAACATATAATTTTTTTTTTTTAATTTTTTTTTTTTTTTTGCTAATGAAACATCTAAACATCATGGTTCAGAATTTTTGATTTTCATAAAATATTTGTGGAACTTATTTTACCTCACTGGCAAACTATTTCCGTCTTGTTTTAAGTATAATAATAATTACAATAATAACAATAAAATGCTACTATTAGTAAAAATAATGATCATCATAATAAAAATAATCCTAATTCAAGATCTGGGGCCTGTACCATGGGTTACAGAATTAGTTTTGAGTTGACAAAACCAGACCACTCCAGTCTGGATTTGTTGGTACCATGAAGCTGGTCATCAACTTTCTCTGTCAATTCAGGCTTGATCCTGAGTTAATATAGCATGTGCATATGAAAGTGTGACATCAGCAATGAGCAGCCAATCACATGCCTTGAAACTGTGATTCACTTCTTGTGAGAGAGTCAGTGCAATTCACACCAAAGATTAAAAGATTGAACAATATGAAGAATTTTAGGAAATTGAAAGAAAACATACAAGTAAGTATTATTTATTATTTAGTATATAATTGTTTAGCTATCTAGTATAACACTAAAACACTATATAGGTAAAACATTTAAAAATGTAAACTCATATGTAGTCATGTTAACAGATATTGATTCTAAAACTTGTTTATACTGCATATTATTTATATGTTCATATTAATTTAAAAATAAAAGCTTAATTACAATTAAACTCAGCTGGCTTTTGTAAAGGATTAAGGAGATAATAATTATATAAGTACTACAAAGTAATTATAAAATTAATCATCTCTAAAAATCAGATGATTTTATCTTCAAAAAATGTTTTACTATGTAGCGTCCTTTAATTTGGAGTAAGAGAAGCTGGGGGAGTTGTTTTATTGCATCAGACATGTGGCACCTTACTGGAAACTTTGTTTTGAGATCTCTAACCCAGAACATAACCTGCCCCGGAGCAGGTTAGCTATGTAATGTAAGTTACTATGTTGATGAACACTGCTAAAATAATTTAATTGGTGCAAACTAAACTGAAACTTAGCTGGCTAACCAGCAAAACCAGGTTCATGGTACAGGCCCCTGTTCTCATGTAATTTTACACACACACACACACACACACACACACACACATATATATATATATATATATATTTTTTTTTTTAAATATTTGAATTTTTTTTTTTTTTTTATAGACATCTTAAGGTTGGACAGAACATTTTTACTCTAAGAGGGGACAAGTTTACAATTTTACTACTATTCATGTTAATTTAGGGTTAAATAACATGACATCAAATAGTTATCAAACAAAGTAGCATTTGTGCCTTTAGTGCTTAAAAAAGGGAATGGGATATAATTTGTGGCCATGTCATGTAATATAGGCTGCTTTGTCCTGTGGCTGATGGGGGAGGGAAGAGACACCAATGACCCAGGAGATACTCAGCTCAGGACAGAAATCAAAAGAAGAAGTAAATGTTACAACACAGCCTCCCCTTTCCACATTTACATTGTGACCATGTAATGATGGCCATTATCTTTCATACTTGACAATCTTGTGAAGAATCACAGTGTCATGCTTTCGCTTTTATTTTTCTCTGTCTCGGACACATATCTGTATTATTTTGTTTTTACACATACAATGCATTCATTAGATGAGCAGGTGTCAGGACCCTTGAAAACAAAACAGGAATTTTAATAACTGCCGGTTACATTTCACATTTCCAAACATGGCCGGTTATGCGGCCCTGATGATCAGATGTAACAGATGGATTTGAAGTCTTGTTTTTCTCTTCAGTGAAGTTGAGTGAAGCTCAGGGCTGTGCCGCAGTTACCTAACAACACCAGCAGCATGGTAACTCCCCATGAGGAGTATGACATAACCGCCTCCCACACGATCCTGCCTTAGAAAAACTCTGCTCTTTGGGAACTGGGGAAAGTCTGCTTTAAAAGAAAGTGTAACCTTCTGTGGAAGTAATTTTGTGTGAAAAATCATGCCTTTTCTCTTTAAGTTAAGGAACATGGCAAAAAGAAACTTGCTGCTTTAAATTTCTTTTCCATATTAGACTCGCAAGACGGATGCAAATAAAAGAACGAAACAGAATTGAATGTTTCCAGCCTGTCACAAGCATCTCATTGTGAGATGTGCTGTCGGACGGTCTTGCATAAGCCGTATTTACTTCAGTGATGGAAGACACTGCACGAAGATGGTGTTTTTCCTTACAGCATGCTGCGGTCGGCTCTCACATACATGATAAAATTGTGACATACTAATACACAAAAAGTGGTTTTATGTCGGTTATTTCTATCTTTTGAGGTAGTGTGTCAGTTGGAAATATCAGTTTACATTTCCAAACATTTTTTTTGCCATTAATTGTAACAATGCAGTGAGATTACTGTCTACACAAGGAGTCTGACAACAGCCAGTGCCCCACATCTTGAGACGTTGCCACAGTTCTTTAGGATTTAGTCTGTCTCAGTTTGTTCTGTTACTTCATGTAATTCCAGACAGACTGGATGATGATCAGGTCATATCTCTGTGTGGAACACACAGAATCCTTGTGCAGACAAAAATCTCACTGCATTTTTACAATTAATTACAAAAATAATTTTTGGAAATGTAAACTGATATTTTCAACTGACACGCTCCCGCAAAAGAAAGAAATAACCCACTTAAAATAAATCAAAAGTACATTTATTTTGTATTTAGGGATGTTTAGATATTTTATCGTAAAATACGTTGTTTGCTTTTATTGTAGCACACATTCATCTATGATATATGCTGCCTTGTAAAAGACTGGAAAAAAAGCACAATAAAAGATACGACCTGACCTCTGATCCACAGCTCTGGACACAGACATGAGACAGAGAGGCCAGGTAGAGACCGCTGGCCTAAGCATAACAGAGTGTGTCTTGGCTGGCTGGACGTCTAGAGTGGAGGGTCTGCTGACAGACAGACAGGTGGGCCTTGTTCCTCTCTGTCTCCAGCCAAGACATTGCACAGTCATCAGCACTTCCCCTGCCAACATGACTGAGCTTAGAAAGACAGAAAAATGGAAACCTCTCAGTCTGTCTGGCACCTCTGTCATTACAAAGGGTCATGGGTAATGAGAAGTAATCTCCGTTTTATCTATGGATAGTCTAAATAGTTGCATGCGGGTAAACAAACACTCACATGCTGATAATCGTGATGTATACCAGTGCAAGACAGCAATAATAGAGACTACACCAGAGTGAGCCTAAAGTCAAACAAAGCTCCTGTATGCAACTCATCTGGTGGTGAGTGAAGAGCTTACTCATAACAGAGGGTAAGTGTGATTCACCAGCTCTGTTTAAGGTCAGTCAGTTCATATTCATTGAAGAACAGGAATAATAATAAGACCTTTTGGTTTTTGCGTATATTTATTCAGAAAATGTGAAAATATGCCTCATTCATATATATATTCAAAAGTGGGATCATCAAGGTATAGACAGGCGGATAGCTAGATAGATAGATACAGCAAACTTAACTTAGACTTCAAAATCACTTAAATATATTATATTTTAAACAATAGTGTACAGTATAGCAAATTAAAGACGATATTACATTTTTGTTTCTAATAAAAAATACATTATAAAAAAGCACAGTTCTTGCCCTCAAATATTATTGTGGCCATCTGTAATGAATCAAGTCCTTCCCTTTTAAAAGTGCTGAGTACAAACTGAACATAATGTTCAGACTCTATTGTTTTGGCTTAATCTATCAAATAAACAGCTCTTGGGTTTTTGACAAAAAATCATTGCCATTGTTTCCTGAAGGCTAAGGTTGTGTGTGGTCTCAAAGATGGGAAAAAGCATGTTCCTTTGTGTTTCATTAAACTGTTTGATTGTTACATATGTTATATAATTACATTTATAACAGCAGTGCTTTGCTTGCACTTCTCAATTCATGCAGCAAAAATAAAGCCCAAGATCAAATTTCCTCATTTGCGCTCTTAAAAGTGATCTCTGTCCGAGAGGTTTGAGACTGTCCTTGAAATATATTTTAAAAGTTAATTTAATCTCTTTTCCATCTTTGTGGCCTATCTAATATGATACAGTACAGTCATTTTTAAATAGAGAATCATGATACGAATGTCTTTTTAACTAATAGCAACAAATACCTCTTAAGGACTCTGGTTGAGGTTTCATTTCATTTTAAGGTCCAATTCTTGCTATTAAAATGACTTTTGTCTCAATAAACTCCTTATTCGCAGCTTATTAATGGTCAGTAAGTTAGTTGTTAAAGAGTTACTTCACCCCAAAGTGCACATTACGCACACAGTTCTGTGTTAAACGCAATAGAAAGATATGCTGTTTGTCAAATCAAAGCGTAAAAACATTTCTTTTCATTGCATCTAACACAGAATTGCACACAGAAAGCTTCCAAAATGGCGCTAAGGTGACGTTATGGTGCCGAATCATTGAATACAGTCATTATTTTTGAGTTTTCCATGAAAAAATATTTTCGTAGCTTCATAAAATATGGCTGAACAACTGATGGCAGATGGAGCATTCAGATTTCATACTTGACTGTCAATGGGACAGTCACGAGCCTCCGGGTTTTCATACAAAATATCTTAAATTGTGTTCTGAAAACAAATGAAGCTTTTACTAGTTTGGAATGTACAATATGGTTATGTAGCATTTTATGTGCTTTATAAGTAATAATAAAAAAACAATATGTTAATTATAGACTTGCTAATAATCAACTAGTTAATAGTGAGAATTGGTCCCTATAGCCTATTAAAATCAATAGATACTTCATTCAAAAGCGAAAATTCACCATCATGCCTTTCTGAACCTGACTGATATTCCTTCATTTGTGGAACACATAAAGTGAGTTTTTTTTAATAATGTACTGGTTGCTCTTTCCCATGCAAAGTTTTCAGAAAGGACACAAAATCACATAAATTGCCGATTTGTTCAAGTCATCTGAAGTCATTAATAGCTATGATAGAAACAGGCTGAGACTTCTTTTCAATAAGTAATGTAATAAGACCCTAAAAGTAAGTTCTCTATGTGTATCAACGGGTTTATGGTGACCTACTGGCATCAGTTGCATTGCTAAATTGCCCTTCGCAAATCCTCTCTCATGACCTCTCTGAACTATTGAATCTAAATTCATCTTTCTGAATTCAGGATGCTGTCACAGCCTGGCGACTGCAGTGTACATCATTAGTTTTTAAAAGCTTAGCTTAAAACCATGCAATAAAATAAAGGTTGTTGAGATAGTATTCTTGGACTAGCCACTCGTTTGACATAAAGACCAGGCTACAATGTTGTAACATCTGCTATGGGAGTGGATTCTTCTGAAGCCCATCTGGGAACAGGTCCCTGCGGTCTCCAGAGCTTGCTGGGAGAGATAGATGTCCTGTCTGGGCCAGCCTGTTTGGGGCTCACCCTGTGTCCTGAACTTAATGACCCTGTGGAGGTGAGGGGACATGCTACAGTCGCTTTTTCCACCCGTTAAGAAGCCAGAACAAGGCCAGAAGAGAGCAGACACAGAGTCGAAGCTTCCCCTGGGGAGCCCTACCGAAGCCTTTCAAGTTCTCCACAAGACTGCACTATGTACAACATGAACTGAGGATGTATAAAAATCTTTCTTCTTCTTTCTTTGCAAGGAATGACCTTGCAGAAGCATTTGATCAAAAACTCTGTATGTGAATGGAAAAAACAAAGAAAGCCAAGATGAAAAAGAGACAAAGGATCCATATTTAAATACAAAGTTCACCGAACCCTCAATGAGTCAGTTGTTTTCTCTTCCTCGCCCCAAAGTCTTCAGAAATGCACTTCTTCCCACTGCTTGGGTGCTCAATCTATATATACTCAATCTGCTTTTTATTTTTTCTGGTCCTGTTGCGTTATAAAAGTTCTACTCACTTAAATATTAAAAAGCGGTAAACAAACAGCAACACTTCTGCCATATCGGTTTACTGAATAACTTATCAATTAGATAAATATTAACCTTTTAAGGCATTCAAAAATACACTTTTTCTCATATAGTAGTGAACATACACACTTTTTTAGAAAAGCTTTACAGAAAATCAGGATGTTAATGTTTGTAAAACCTTAATACATAGACTGTAATGTCTTATAGTCACATTTAGTAGATTTCCTACATAGTATATATTGCTTTACATGGGTATACAGTATTGTATGTATATAGAGCTGTACTAGCTGAGCAGTTTTGCATTTAGCGATTTTTGCCAAAAAATGCTTGATGGAGAGCATTAACCTGGCCATACAGTATATCACACATAGATGATAGAAGGCTGGAAACAAAGCTGGCTGGCTGCCTTGCATCGACAGTGCTGCACACCACCGGTTCCCACAATCAGTTAAAACAGTTGAAGAGGTCACTTTCTCTCATATAACCCACCCCTTCGCTCCGCTCCACAGCTGTCTTTCGTTTGGATTAAGCCAAGAATAAAGCAGGAAGTGGAAATTAAACAAGGGCAGAGGGGGAAAAAACAACACTGATCATGTAAGTTATCAAGGATGGAGAAACCTGTATCCAACAACCCATGGAGTGGGTGGGACATCAAAGTTTTATCTATGAAAATTATAACGAAAAAAAAAAAAAAGAAGTCATGGCTTTTTTCTTTCAGTACACTGCTGCTTTCAGCCAATTTGAGGCTTGAGATTTGTATCCAGCCAGACGGGTTTCTTATAGACCTTTAGAAAGCACATACTTTTTAAAGTTTGGCTAATTTTTCTCCTAACAATGTCCTAATAATTAATGTCTATTAATTAATTTAAATAAAGATGTTTTTTGTTTTATGCAATAAACCAAAACAGTTTGAATTGACTAATTTCATAGCTAGAATTGTATGCATCCAAAAGACAAAAAATTATCATAATTTTTAGACAAACACATCTTAATTGGAAAACTGCAAATACAAATATTCTGTTTACAAGTAACAGTTACCTTGATTTACACACGTGATATATTATCCATTTAGGATATTTTAGTTTGTAGTTAATAGTTACCCAGTTGATTAATTACATTGATAACTGCAAACATTTCTTTTGTATTACAAGTTGTATTAAAATGCTAGATTTAGATATGCAAATCATTACTTATTTATTGAAAAATGTGCTCATTTGGATAATTACTAGTACAAAAATCTAAAAATGGGATGATGTTAGTTTCAAAATTCTTGATACATTTTTAACAGAGGGAATTTTTTGGCACAATTCAGAAAATGCACAAAATGGACAATTTGGACAGTTTTGTGGGGGATTAAAATGTTGTTTAATCAAGCAAATCATATAATGAAAAAGGATATAGTGTTGATAATGTTCAGGATATAGGCAAAAATAAAAATGTAAAGTTCGGTGTCAAGTGTCTAAGTGCTACTGAAGTGGATATTTATGTCCCATTTTTCCATATTGCTGCCTGACATGCAGATGGTAAAACATTTTGTACCTCTTAAGTAAAGCCCTGATTGTATGTAGATTCCAGTAATAAAGACAGAATCTCTTTGCTTTCATCCTGCCTCCAAAAGTAATGAAAGAGGTCATGTCTGATGCACAAACCTCTGGAAATTACTGCATAAAAGAGAGCTTAATGTTAAAAGACTTCATAAATCAAAACTGAAGGATGTTTACATCTAAACATGGATCTTATGCTGAGCTTAGCTGGTTGACTGGCTAATTTCATTAGATGCAAAAAGGAGGCACATATTTCAATAATTCAACATTCACTAGTTTGAGCTAATAAGGTACATTCAGCGTGTTCTCTTATTCTGCTCATTTGCTCTGTTTGCTTTGGCCCGGCTATTGAAGGAAAAGATCTTTTTCTCCCCACAAGGCCGAAAGAAGCCTGTATACTTGTGTGCTCTCCGCTCAGGCCAGTGAGATGTTGGCCAACACTGCTTCTCTTGTTCTGCCTGTCTCTGTGTTACCAGAGGTCATGGGATGAGTCACACATGAAGGCAATGCGTTGCAGCAACGCGGCAGACCTTTACAGCCTCTGCAGGTGGAAAAATACCACAAAAAGTCATGTGTGTGTTTGTGTTGTAGTCTGCTTCGGACCATAAAGGACCATCAGAATCTGGAGGGTTCAACTGTTACAGACGGTAATGGGCCAGAACTTGTGCTGTTTATCTTCAAACTCCTAAATAGTGATGAAATTGTAAATAACCTTTTCCTACAATGTTCTTTAGAGGGGCCGATGAGCTTTCAAACACATTCTTTTGCAAGTAGTCTTCACACCGACATATTTCAAATATATACAAAGTGAAAATCATTCTTTGTTTATTCTCAACAGGTTTTCAGTATCATCTCAGTAGTTTGTGAAAGCGTGTTTGTGCAATCCGTCTGTAAATCCCACTTGGTTTGATATTTTGTAAATAAATAAAACGTGATGAACAAAGATATATATATATATATATATATATATATATATATATATATTACCGTGTTACAAAAAAAATTAGTCAGTATAATTTGAATCTAATTTTATCAGCTTAATTTATATAAATTTAAAACATTTAATAATTGAGTTTGGTATAAAAATATATAATCACAAATCACACAAGGGTGAATAACTGGCAACAAAAGAAAAAAAGAAAAACGTTTTCTAAACTTTGAAACTTTTAACTTTAAATATGTACTTTCCATTCATAAACATTAGAATAAACTGTCTGTTGTCTAGATGAGCAATCCACACAGCATTAAAGTAGTTTTAGATTAACAAAGCCAGATTTATGCATGACTCTGTACTCTTAAAACCAGGCCAAACCGAAAGAACTCGGGTCCTGTCTGAACTCCAGCATTCCCCTGACAATTCATACAACCTCCCCGATCCATGTGTGTTTCAATGTTCACTGCAAGTGCACCAAAAATAGAAAGAAACAGCATGCAGGTCTCATGTGCGTGTTTGGAAAGAGAATCAACCATATGAAAAAAAGTCAAACTGGATTTTTATTTGTTTTTTCATACAAAGCTGTTCATAATTTAAAAGATGCTAATATGCTAGTACATATACATGTTCATTTACCTCACTTTGCATCTCTGGTGTCCACATGTTTAGAATAGAAACAATAACAGAATTTGAGTTTGGAACAACATGGGAAAATTAAATAATGACAGCAACCATTTCCTCAATAGATTTAGAGAATAACAACTGCTAAACATTACAGACCTTTATTCCTAAAGACTCTAAAGTGGTTTTCTTTCGCTTTGTTTTTGTAAGAAACGTGAGAGTGGCTGTGAAGGTCAAGTGTGCAGGGGGTGGAGGGAGGTGGCAGGGGTTAATGAGGATGTCAGAAGGGGTCTTACACACATACATGAGCATGTGAAAGGGTTAAAGAGGTTTTAGTCAGGGAGAGCAAACCCAGATTAAATTGCCAGTAGAACAATACCACGGATTTAGTTCAGATAACCCACATTAACAACCAGTGAGATGGAACCTTTTAGCCCCGAAACAAAATAATAAGTATCTTTACAACCAGCCTATTAACTACCATCTGTTGGGCCGCTGACCAGACCCTCTGGCTGCAGAGAGCGTGTTGTTTAGTGTGGGAGTGAGAGGTGGCTGGAGGGGGAGGAAAGAAAAAGATTAAAAGAAAGAGTCAATCTGTTTCACAAAAGCGATTTATTTGTAAAGTCATTTATTATTTTTAAAACGCTAAAGAATACCAATAATGGAACCGCAAGACAGATGGCAATGGCAGCATGAAAAAAAAAGTTCAATAAATAGTTACCTCGACTCTCTCCACAAAGTAATTTATCTTAGCCTAATATTGTTAAACAGATGCATAAAGCGACATATGTAAATATTTTAATCCTATCTAGTCACAACCATGGCAAGCATTATTTAAAAAAAAACAGCATTTTAAACATCAAAAATGTCCTGATTTTTTTTTTTTTTTTATTGTGGACATACACGTACTCGATGCTGTACATGAAGGCTGCTTTACAATTGCCAAGCAACATAGCAACTTGGCACATACATATAACCATCTGCATTTTTCAACTGCTTTAAACATGCGTTATCCAATCAGAATTTAGAGTCAAAACTATTTATTTCATATGTTTTTGGGATGAGAAAGCACACCAGTCCTGGTCTTTCAGGCAGCAAGCTCTGCTGACGTTTTTGAATAATGATGCATTTAATAATGTGCAGATAATGTAAGCCAAACATCTTTTGAAATTTTTACAATCCGCAACTTTATTAAATATGTGTTTACAATGTGTTTCAGATTAAATATAATGGGAAAGCAGCAAATAAATCATTTTGATGTAGTTCAAAATTATTTCAAGTAAAAATATTGTATTATACATTTAAAATGACACAACACATGGTGCTTAGAGGTCTTTATTGATTTCTGGTTTGGCAGCGTCACATCTGTCAGATCAATACAACAGTCCCCATCTGACCTCTACCACATTTGAGTGACATAAGAGCCTTACATATATTTATTCCACGAGGCTGGCAGTTCTGCTTAAAGTTCCTTTGGACATGTATTTATTTTAGCATTGTACACCATAAAAATATCTGCAGATGCACATACAGTCACTGATTTAAGATGAAAACGGTTATTATTTATGTAAATGGTTCCATCTTGAAGCAACTAGGAATTACACAAGCTTCCCTTAGGAAGATCTGAGATGACTGAACACACAAGAAGAGATGATACCAACCTCCCACAAGACCTCAGATGATGCTAACCCTGGAACAACAAATAAAACTACCAAATTTTGCTTAATTGCAGCATTTAATCATAATCACAAAGTTTAAATTTCAACATATAATCATTGCAGTTAAGTGTTCAATGTCTGTTTAATGTGGTGTAATTTGTAGCTAACTGCATGATTTTTACTGTACATTTCTGCCATAGTCACATTAATAACCTACTAAATATAGTAACTTAAATTATTCTGTAAAGCTGCCTTGCAACGATTTTTATTGAAAGAAGTGCTATAGAAAAAAAAAATTAGAGCAGACCTCCTCATTACTATTCATGAACCTTCCAAATAAGGCAAAAACAGACTTCATTTTAGTTTCATTAGTTAGTTAGTTTTAGTTTCTAGTTTCATTCTAGGGTCAAATTCCAGGGTTGTAAATGGACCTGTAAAACCGTTTCTGGGCATTTTTTTTCCCTTACCTAAGCTACCTACCTTATGTACATATCAGAGAACAATTTAAAATATTCTCTCAATGCATTCTATGGCACCTTTAAAGGGGTTAGTTCACCTAAAATTAAAAATTCTGACATTAATTACTCCCCCACAGGTCGTTCCAAATCCATAAGTTCATGTTCTTCTTCCGAACACAAATTAAGATATTTTTGATAAAATCAGAGAGCCATCTGTCCCTCCATAGAAAGCAATACAACTGCAATAAACCCAGATCCATAAACGTGGTAAAAATACAGATAAAAAAAAGTGACATCAGTGAATCAACTTCAGTTACCCTTTCAGTCGAATCCCTTCGACGTTACACATGGGAACTCGCCAGAGAGACCGATTGCCTTTGAGCTTTATACAAAAGGCCAATGAATATTGGCGTGCATTTGATTGCGCTCAGGTGCACCTCATCACTG
>JAUCMU010000021.1:4694809-4719319 GCA_032275025.1 Enteromius treurensis | reverse complement strand
TATTGGCGTGCATTTGATTGCGCTCAGGTGCACCTCATCACTGCGTGAGTATAAGAGGGCACGAGCGGAATGCACATATGCAGATTTTTGCTTCAGAGCCTTCGCCGTTCTGGGCTATCTAGGAGACCAAAACAGTGAGTTCGGGAGAATGATAGAGGAAACTTCCTACCTTTAAACAGTTCCTGCGATCTTGCTCTCTCATCTGACAGCGTTTCTTTGGGCGGCTGTCAGCGAATCCTGCGGGCTGGTAGCCTTTTTAAAGGCTGGTGTGCCAGTCATCAAGCAAATCCAGCGAGCAAAGACCTCTGAGTGCACAGAGTTGCCGCGATAGTTTCCTCGTCTCTTTGGACGGTCACGAGCGCTGTCTCACTTGCCTGGGTCGTGAGCACGCTGAAACAGTGTCTGTGGATAGTCAATACGCGAAGAGCTTACCAAAAGAGCCCATTACTGGTCACGCCTGCGCCCAGGCTCTGCGGCCCTCGCTACTCTCAATGGCGGTGCAGCCAGGGGGTATGCGGCGATCCCTCAGGTGGAGCGCGCTGTTGCGGTACATTTGTGCCCGCGCAGTGCCTTCGCCTGTGGTGACCAGCCGCATCCTTTGCCCGCAGCATGTGAGCTATCGTCCGTGCTGACGGGTGACACTTACTATGCTGCCGGGCAGGCCGCCACTGCCATGCGCGCGCTGGCAACGCTCCAGGTCTATCAGGCTAAGACGTTGCAGCTCCTGCACGAGAGTGGGCCCGGCCAGGAGGCAATGCAGGAACTCCGCGCTGCGACTGACCTCGCTCTTCAGACGACGAAGGTTGCAGCGCATGCCCTTGGTCAGGTGATGTCCACCACGGTGGTCCAGGAGTGACTTCAGTGGCTGAACCTGTCGCAGGTGCTGGTAGCGAGAGAGCACGGTTTCTCAACGCCCCCATCTTCCAGGTCGGCCTATTCGGCGACACTGTCGAGGACTTGGACCAGGAGTTCTCCACAGTTCAGGAGCAGCCAGAGGCAATGTCTCACATCCTTTCTCGGCGGGCCAGCTGGTCCTCGAGTCCACAGCCTCTGCCTGCTCGTCGCCGAGGGCGTCCCCCCGCGGCTCCCAGGACTTCTGCTCCGACCCCCGCACACGATGCCTGACCGGCGGTCCGTTGTCAAGCTGGCCGTGGGCAAGGGGCGCTGCCTGCTGCTCAGGGACCGGCCAAAAACACCCGGAGGGGCGGGAAGGGTTCCTGACACAGGCAGCCCGGAGGTGCGGAGGACTGCTCTGCGGGTGGCAACGATGACTCCACTCTCAGAGGAGGGCCGGGAGCTTCTGTGCGCACAGAGAGAGCAAGTCTTAACAAAAAACTCATCACCTCCAGGCCCAGTGTTCGGAGGTTCCCATCTGACCAAAATGTTTTTTTGTCTTCTCAGATGCTGACCGATCAGAGCTCACTCGCGGGATGTGTTATGCATACACAGGGACATAGTGATTCGGTACCTCAGCCATCTGGGTCTTCAGGTCAACCGAGAAAAGAGCAAACTCTCCCCGAAAGAAAGAAGGGGTGTAGAGGATCTCTTTTTCTCGGTACGGAACTGGACTGGAACTGGAACTGGAGTCGTATTACAGCCCGTCTCACCAGTGAGCGCACAGGCCACGCTGAACTGCCTAGATACGTTTAGGGCGGTCCCTCTCATAATCAGAGGCTCCTGGGGCATATGACAGCACGGGCTGGTCCGGACGGACAACACAGTGGTAATTGCGTACATAAAGAAATACTTTGTTCCCTGTCACAACTCGCCCGCCATCTGCTCCTGTGGAGTCACAAGCAGCTGAAATCGCTGCGTGCTATTGATGTTCCAGGGTTACTAAACCGTGCAGCCGATCAGCTCACAGCAGTCCATCCGCCCTAGAGAATGGCGGCTCCACCACCACGTGGTCCAGCTGATATGGAGCTACTCCGGCGAGGCCAAGACAGAAATCTTCACCTTCCCCAAGTCTGCCCATTGCCCGTTGTTTTTCCCTCAGAAAGACCAAAATGAGACCAAAGTAGAACTTTTTGGTCGTATCTCCATTTGCCGTGTTTGGAGGAAGAAGAATGATGAGTATCATCCCAATAATACCATTCCTACAGTGAAGCGTGGGGCTGGAAGCATTATGCTCTGGGGGTGTTTTTCTGCAAAAACCTCCTTCCTTCAGTCAGAGCATTAAAGATGGTTGTGGCGGATTTGTCTTTTTAGATTCTGTCTCTCAGAGCGGAAATGCACCTATGCTGAAAATTGTAGATCCCTCCTGGACCCTCCATGATGAGAACTTGCAAAATCACAGGGAGATCAAATACTTATTGACCTCACTGTATATATATATATATATATATTAATGGTGGGCCGTTATCGGTGTTAACATGCTTTGTTAACGTGAAACTCTTATCGCGCGGAAAAAAATATATCGCCGTTAATCTATTCACAAATTTGGGTTGGGAGCTGGGTCTATACTGTGCAAGCTATGATGACTTTTACCTAGACATTTTAGCGCGGATGTATACCTAGCCAAATTGCACTGTAGCCCTATTCGGACGGGACTAGTTTTCTAAACACTGTACGTGTGAGCTTCGATTCTTATCACCTGTCGTCCGTGATTTTCATTTATTTATTTGTATTTATTTATTTTAAATATAAAAATATATTAAATGTGCGTGTGGTAAGAGCATCTATGGCATATCGTGTTAGCTAAAACACACAAGGAAACGCCTTGTGAAAAATAATATCAAAGACATCCCATTCGGACTCAGACACAGAGAAAAACACAGACATGGCAGATAAAATCACCAAGTACTTCTTGTGAAACAAAACATTCTCTAACGACCCCCTGTAAAACTAGTCCAGTCTGAATAGGGCTTTACTTTTAGTCATTATTTAGGTAGCACACATATTATAAATGCCTTTGGCAGAATTCAAATGAGCCATTTTAATCTAGATTAATCTAGATTATTTTCCAAAATTAATCAAGAGTAATCTAGATTAAAAAAAACAAACAATCTATGCCCACCCCAAATATATATATATATATATATATATATATATATATATATCGTAAAATATTTAAATATATCTAAATATGTCATTTAGATTTATATATAATAAAAGCACATACATTGTTGGACAAAATAATAAAATTTGTTTTGCATATTGCGAGGTTTTTGCTAAATGACTAAAAAAACAAATGCCACATAGTTGGTCTCATATTTGCAGTTTTTTTTTAATTCATGCTCTCAACTATTACTCTCTTTTCAATATACTATAAATAAGAACATGCTAATTCCAATGTCAGACACATTATCTAGAATGCAAATTAGGAAATTAGAAATTACAGTTTTAGTCGCCATTTAGAACCACGCGGTTATAAGTAACAAAACAGCACATAAATGTAAGCATAGGTTTATAAGTTTTACGTGTATCGAATTATGTTGGTCTGTGAGGTTAATCCCAGCAGAGGCAGAGGGGCCAGATACGGGTTAACCCACTTTTCCAGACGCCCTGTGGCTGTTCTCCCCCATGTTGCCATCAGTCACAGCTCAATGGCCAGTCCTATCCTCTGTCTTTTATTCTCACACATGAATACGTTCGCTCTCAGGTGCGAGGGCCTGTGAAAGGAGCAGGGGCAGAGGTGGGAAAGCCTCCACTCTTTAGGGATGACAAACATCTGTGTAAGCCATCAAAACAGCCGCTGAGCTTCTCGCTCTCACTCTCCAAACTCAGCAACTCCTCCACCCCCATCGCCGCTTGAACCGCTGTTTGTCTAACGCCCCAAAAGACTTCCATCCAGGCCTTGACGCGGGACAAAAGCAAATGAGAGATTCATCATTGGAGGAAGTCGGGACTGATCAAAGCGCTACACGGTTCTTCTAAGCACGACCAATGCCTGTGTCACAAGGTCTTCCGAACCGCCCCTCTTCACATGAGTTGAGAAAGTCGAGATTGAAGTTTGTCGAAAGGATAATTACTTTGCCGGTCATTAATGCTGCTTCTCGGAGAGGGAGATTGTTTTAATATTAATGTCCATGGGGGATGTGTAGCTGGGCTTTGGCACTCTGATCAGAGGGTCTGGTGTGTGGAGTGAGAAGAGTCTCTTTGATTCTCTCCTGAGTTTTACAGTCCAGCGACCGCATTGTTATTCCTGAGTTGTTTGCTAATGAGATTTCCAGTCAAGTTGAAACCATGTCCCATCTCATGAAACTTAAGGCCGCTTCTTCTTGCCTTTTCCCAAAAAAGGCAGCAGTACGCCAGTAGTCTATCTCTCAGGCCCATCATTACACCAGAGAGAAAGACCATTTACAAGAGCGGGACGCTTCTGCTAATGATGCTGGTCAAGTCACCTTTATCTCTAAAGTGCTTTATACAATATAGATTGTGTCAAAGCATCTTCACAGAGATAAACAGGAAATAGCAGAAGCAATTATAGAAACTCAGCTATGGGGGCAGTTAAGATTCTGTGGTAAAGTAGCTCCAGTGAAATGCAGAGTAAAATACGACATATATATGACACACTATTTCCCTGTTTAATGCTTTGACACAATTTGTATTGTATAAAGTGCTATAAATAAAGGTGACTTGAAATGGGCTTGCAACATCAGACTCAGTTTGATTCATTTGGACACTTCACTCACACAAAGAATCTTTTGCAGGGGTAATCACAGAACATAATATAGGTATTCACAGAAAACTAATTAGTGCTGCATAAGTTGGATATTTACCTACAATATATTGCAAAACAAACTAATTTCTTTGTTTGCCAGCTACGAAGCAGCTCTTTATTGCATATACAGCTTGTACTGTGGGTAAAGCCAATCTATAAATATGTGGTCCTGAACCACAAAGGTCATAAGTTGTCATACAGCAAGTCACACGGTAATATCTGTAGGAATAAACCCATGCAAATGTGTGGAAGTAGTGCCAAAATCCCACTAAAGATATAAAGAATATATATTTGATTGTGTACACTTTAAATATTACATCGTATGTATTATTCAAAGATCATTCAAGCTTTACACATTAAAACACATTTTAGGCTTAAAATTAAGAGATGTAAATCTTGCACAAGTATTACTCCCGAATAAAGTCTTGAGTGATATTTTAGTAAATATGTTAATAGATTTGAACTAAACTTAGTATGAAATACATGTATATTACTTTTTTATAGGGTAAGTGTAAACATAATTGTATTTGAGAAAAAAAAAAAACCCAACAAGCATCTTTCTGTGTGAATGTAGCCCCTAAAGTACCATGTTCATGGATTCTGTCCCACTCAACCAAAGGCAAAGGCAGGGAAGGGGTGTACAAATGTAGAGCGCATATTCCCCAGACTGCAGTGGAGCCACGCAGTGGGAAGTGGATGAAAGTAAACACGGCATGTGGAGGAAAAAAATATGCTGAAATCGCCTTCTTTAAAAAAAATGATGTCTGACGAAATTTGGGTGACCTCCTGGCCTTTCCCACAGCCATAAAAGCCCCAGAGTCTGCAGACCACAGCCTGCCACTGCAGCGGGTAAACCATGATACAGTCCCTCGCTCTGTCCTTCTCCCTCTCATGCTGTTGCATTCTTTCCTTTTCTTACCCCCACTCTCTTTACATGTTCTAATTACTTTACTTCCATGATGATAATGTGTCTTTCTTAACAGCATGGGGTCACAACAAATTCAGAATATTTCAGGGGTATGCAAACTGTGCTGCTCTGATAAATGCGTAAGTAAACATGTGAGTTCTATAATAGAAGGACAAATTATAATGGCAACTATCATAATCTTGGTCCTAATTTTGCCGTCCAGTTTACCTAATTTTAATCTTTTCGCTCTGTAAGCCCCTTCTGTAGATTTTCCTCCCTATAATTTGTGCAGATTAAAAAAAAACTCCCTCTTGGTCGACTTATAACCCAAAAAGCAGTAGCTACCGAAGAGGTGTACTGTAAAAATCCCTTGGTTCAATGTCCAATAAGTCAAAGAAACCGAGAGAAAGTCCATGTCCAACAATCCATGATGAGTTTTCCATTAGTTGACTAAACCCAAACTTCCAGAGTTTGAGTAAATAAAGGCTGTTTATCCAACAGGGGCCTAAATGTGCTTTGATTTGGTAAATGAAATCTAGTTAAAAACACATGTGCTATGAAATCTTTGCATTGACATTGGTTTTATGTGATTTACAAAACCCTTTATACAATTTTCAATGAAGTTTATAACTTAAAAAAAAAAATTGTGGTGTGGTAAAAATATCACAAATTAGTGTCTCTAAGTCTCTAAAACACTTAGAATTCTACTCGGGTTCAGATAAGCTCAGACAGTGTCAGAAAACTTTAGAAGTTTGAACAGAAGCGATTGAATTCTTCTCCATAGACTCCATCTGACTGTTTAATATACTCAAGGCTGTCTGAAATGCAATATACATGCTCCATTCTATTGAAAGCAATATACCTTTGAACATCTAAATGAATAATACACTGCATATGAGAGCAAGCTGAGAATATTGAATGTTTCTGTGGCATTGAGGAGAGGAAAATGATGGGAAATGTATGTGACCAGTCAAAACAAAGCAATAGACGTGTCCTCACATCTGATTGGCTGTGCCTCCCAGGCTCTCGCTCACGCTCCCTTCCCCCACTCAGCCCCAAAATGAGCAGAAGTGTTCGCGCCAGCTCTCCCAGATTTCTGTCCTCTTTTCTGCAGTCTAAAGTCCAAAGCTGTAACAGATTTACAACTAGGGGAGGGCTATTGTGCATAATACAGAGCGCTGGTCTAATCTGAGCTGAAAAGGCTTTAGCCAAGCGTTAGATTGTCCTGCTCATGGCTCTGGCCAAATAACACACTCTTCATTCTACACACAGGCCCTTTATAAAGCTGATTAATGAGAGAAAGACTGTGAAATGTCTAGAGCTGAGCAGATAGCATTCAGACCGCACTGGTAGACCAAATTCTTTTTACTTTCAGGAAGTAAAAGTAGGTCCTGACCAGGGTCAGAAATTTGTGTGGGTGACAAAAGGACAAAGAATGCTCCAGTGGTGAACTTCTCTGTTTGAAATCTATAATTTAACATTTAATATACATTTCTGAATGCCCAATAAAGGTAAAATGCCCCAAAATTCGGTATAATTTCAATACATTTAAAAAAAGGTTTTAATTTAATAATTGAAAATAGTACATAAACAGTAAATAAATAACTTATATAATACTTCTTACATAAGAAGTATATAATAAATAACTTATATAATACTTGCTTTACCCATTGAATACAAGACAGTGTGTATATGTAAAAAAGAAAAAAAGGTATTTTAATTAATAACGAGTTTATAAACTATAAATATTATTATACCTTTGGGAACTGCATCAACGACATTAATGATTTCTATTCATAGCATATATTATTTAGAATAATAGGACTGTTTTTACCCGGCTATTTACTTTATTTTAGAGGTGTATTAAAAAACTGTTAGTTAATAACAAAGCAAACTTTACAAGCTTAAGTTAAATGGAAAATGAACCTATAATAGATTACCCAATGAAAAAAAGAAAAGAAAAACAGAACAAATTTAATGAGTAAAACTGTCTGGCTGCAGTCAGAAAGTGAGGCATGTGGAGTTTCAGGCTCACAGACAATTTGTGTATGTGTGTGTGTAACTTAACTCCACTCCCCTGAGAGTGTGAGTGTGCACACTTCCCCTAGAAGTTAAGGGTTAGGGTGTGCCACTGCCGCAGTACATGTACAACCAGTCCTCTCAGTACTCTTCTCCTCTCACGAGAGGTTAGGCAATTTAACATACACTTAACCTGTCACTGAGTTCATACCAGACACATATGGTCTTGCATAACGTCTGAGTCCAATTCATATGCACGAATACTTATTAAGTACATACCATGCACGTACCCTCCAACATAGCCTCAAGCACAACCTATTTTAACTGCAAAACCCATTTCAAGGTTTCATACAAACCACCGATTCAGCATCTGGCCAAAGGTAGTAGTGTATACTCCTGTTCTGCACACTTAGAGGAGATCTTTACAAAGGTTCCTGTACAGCTTGAGCTGTACGTCAGCACTGAACAAAGGGCTTTGAGCCATCACTTCCTGTGGGGCAGTGGTCAGTGCCTGTCCATCGCCGACATGCTGGAGCACTGAGCCCATCTGTTGTCCGTGCTCTCTGATCTGAGAATGTTTTTATGATGACAATACAAGCAGATCTGTGATGCTACAGTAATGCTCATCATGTGCTAAATAACAGTACAAACCGGTTTTGGCTTTAATATAATGCAAGTTGACCGATAACTTTATTGCAACATAATTTAGATTATATAAAGAATTGTGGCAATACATTTATGAATTTTTCCTTACGTTAAGGCACCAAATTTAAAATTTGACAGACAAAAGTGCAACAAAAATTAGTTGGGGAAAAATATAAATGTTAACAAAAAAAAATTATTGTTGTAAGAGTATGGAACAATTGCATCACTCTTCCTGCTGCTAAAACAACTGAGATATTAAAGAGATCTCATTTGTGATTTTTCCATCCTATGGGGACGCACGTTTCCCTGACAAGGCCTACTTTGTGGTGTGGCACCATTTCACAAGCTACAGATGGCGCGGATCCTGTTAGCATTGCGCAAAGCATAAGGGTTGTTAATGACTCTCTGCACTCTCAAAACAATTCCTGAGAAGAACCCAGGCAGGAGGCTTGCACTAGTTGGACGGGTTGTGCTTAAAATCACCTTGGTGTCTAGCTTTCTGAGCCAGTCTTTGGGCAGGACAGTGGAAAGAAATGACAGTTTAATGTGCAGCTGCTGATATCAGATTGACAGCTGGCATGCTGCTTTTAGTACTGAGAAGGTGCAAAGCAACTAACTTAACCACATTTATTTTAGCAGAGGAGACAGCAGCCCAGCTTTTAAAATGAATAGCTAGCTTTTTTTTTTTTGGACACACAGAATCTTAAAATGCCATTATAACAATTTGTAATAAAATATCATAAGCTAATTATAATATTTAAATGCCGCTGTTCATTACTGCATTTCATGTTTTAAGTACTGTAACATCATGAGCAGTGATATGCAAGGGTAATTAGAGTTGCATTATAGCTAAAGTTGATTGCAACCTAAATACATTGTATATAACTAGGGCCATATGTATTGCTGTAAAGTTGCTTGGTGGTACAGCTTCAGTACGAGACCTGTAAAACATGGCCAAAGAGCTCAAAGACTTAGACGAGCAGGCAAAAAAGGGCATGGTTGCTTCAGCAACTGTGTTTTTATCTCATGTTTGCTTTTGTTAATGCTATCAGTTAGGTTTAGGGTAGGGTTTAGTCAGTGTGGGTGGTACTTAACAGTAACCAACATAATAAAATGTTACCATATTCACGTTTTGGAAAAATTAACAAGCACCAAGTGTCGCAAAAAGTGCAATAAGCAGAGAAACATAATGTTGCAGAAATGTTGCCACAGGCACGTATTTCCAAAGAGCCTGGGTTGGTTGCTTGAAAGCTGGAATATTTAACGTGACTGTTCTGAGGAGATTCAAAAACACTAGGCATCATACGCTTGCCGGCTTCGTAAATGGTTACAGAGAAAAACTGGACATCAAACACTTAACGGTTGACTTTTAAGCTTGTGCCCATCATAAACTATGCCATTTCCCTCAAAATTCTGACTGACCAAAAATTAGAGATGACTCCTAAATTGAGTCAAAAAACTGTACCATAGTCATACAGTGCATTCTAGCCTTTACCTAAGAGTAGTTCGCTGCCATGTGAGTGAAGCCGTCACTCCCAGATCAATAAAGAGCTTTTGGGGATATTGACTGCTGAGAAAGCCATGCTGTTGGGCCTGTGAGGAAAAGCAGGAGAGCGAGAAGAGGAGGTGATGACGTAAGCGGCCATTACCCGTAGCACCACCCCTCTAATTAAACAAGCCTGAGCTCCCTAGAGATGTGAAAGAGGGAGAGGAGTCTAAACATCCCAATCTCCTGTCTGCCTCGTACACACACACACACACACAAACACACACACAAACAGGATCCTCATATCCCAAAACCCAGGCACTATCTCCTTTCATTTCCTCCCAGAAACATCTCTCCTTCTAACCAAATATGAAGGGGGAAAAATCTTATTAGTGATGCCCTTGAATCCAGCTACAAATGTCTTTCCATTCTCAGTGTGAGTGAGGGCCTAAGCACTTTTGATATGATGCCAGGGCTTTTCATCCTGCTCTAGGGGGGTCTACCTAAAGAGGACACACATGACCGCCATTCATCTACCTCAGAGTGGGGGATGGGATTGTGTATGATGCGGAGGAGGATTGTGTGTGTGTGTGTGTGTCTGTGTCAATTGGGTAGGGATTAGCCTACCGCTATCTCGTCAAGCTCTGGTGCCATCTGCCAGTGACTTAGCAAAAATGCAAATCAGATACCCAGAATGCACGAGCCACGCTCTGTCGGAATAGCCTATAAAAATAGGTCAGTGGAGCTATGATCCTCATGTCTGCGGCAACACGCTCTGTGGCTTTATGGTGTGCACGGTTAGAAAGGTAGGACTGTCAGGGGGGGAAGAGACAGAGTCTGGAGGGACCTTGGTGAGCATGCGAAATGTCACCAGGGATGAACAAAGAGGATAAAAGAAAAAGGGAGCAAGAAGATTTCAGACAGGGATGAAAGTAAGAAGCGAAAGGAGTCTGGGGAACATTTGAAACCAGCCTTGGCAGCAAAACAAAGGCTTTGCCTGACTGTGTTGCACGAGAGAGGCACGACATCCGCCAGCTCATAATTACCCCGACGCCTGTCCATCAGCCTTTTAGGGCAGACATCCTCAACCCAAATCAAATCGCTAACAATTTCAACCCTGCGATGGAGTGCTCAACCATAGCCCATTCTTTTTTATAGACTGCTAAAAAAAGATCAAAGACCTCTAGACGGTAATGCGCGTATTAATGAAAGCGAGGTGGCTGATGCAACATTGTGGCAAGGCTTTTGCAACCCAGGCAGCTGAGCTCTATTCCTTGCAGGATGACTTGTATGAATAATGTATCCATTAGAGTAAAGCCTCCCTCTTTCTCTCTGCCGCTCTCTGTTTCTTTCTAGCAGATCAGACCAACACAGCTAGAGAAAGAGGAAGACATACACAAGGCTTTTATTCATATATAATAAAGCAGAAAGGATGAGCTTTATCTGTGTAACCTTTTTTCTATTCCTTTAAATCAAAGCAGACTGGAGACTTGACTTTCCTATATGCTGCTCTTGATAACTTTGTTCCTGAAAGTATTGCCGCACTACTGCACAAAATACTTGCCGAAGCCTGGCCTTGGTATTTGTTTAACGTGGAAGACATGCATGGTTGCTTTCTCCAGAAAAATCACAGCGGCACATAGTCAATCTCTTTAAAGCAAGACACAATTAAAAGACATTCAGAAAATATCCTCATATATACAGTAGTTCTGAAAGTCATCATGTGAAAAGTCAAAGTCAAAATGAAGCCTATTTTCTAATTTCAGTAGTTTAGAGATGCGCAGAATTGGCTTCATATTTGTCAAGGCAGTGCCTCTGTGTTTCAGACTGTACCTTTAGAAAATAGAGAAAGCATGCTTAGCGTCGGATGCATGATAAATGCACAAGTGTAGATGAACCCATCCATCTTGAGGTGGTTTGTTGACGATGTATTGATGAAATAGTGCGCTGTATGTCAGGAGGGGAGTAATAAAACCC
Organism: Enteromius treurensis; assembly: GCA_032275025.1. Classification (NCBI taxonomy): domain Eukaryota; kingdom Metazoa; phylum Chordata; class Actinopteri; order Cypriniformes; family Cyprinidae; genus Enteromius; species Enteromius treurensis. The sequence goes on along the minus strand of JAUCMU010000021.1, from coordinate 4,707,622 downwards.
TGGAAAGGTCACAGAGGCTAATATTAGTAGTGAGAAGAGCAGTTTGAAGTGGGGGAGTAACTGATAAAGAAAGAGAGAAAGGGAGAGGTCAAGAAAGAGAATGAGGCAGGCCCAGTTGTGCAGTGGGCCCCGGGCCCACCCGGCTGTAATTACGTCTGGATTACGAGCGACTCTCTCTCTCTCCAGACTGCCTGCCAAATATTTTGTCCCAGATTATGGCCCAGATGCAGCAGCACTAAGCTGCACAAGTCGGTCAATGGCTGCTCTCACTCATCTAAGCAGAATTACTGCACACAGAGCAGTAGGGGGTGGCAGCCGAGCTGGGCCAACTTTCCCCCCACTCCTGCGCTCAAAAACCGAATGCAAGATGGGGCTGATTTGCACAAATTATCTACGAGCTCTTCGAGGGCCATGCGATCAAAAACCCAGAGCAAACACACACACTTACACATGGATGATGCATCACATATTTTAATTAACATCAAAATTGTAGGTTAAAATTTGCATGAACGTATGTAAACCCATTTCTGCCTTGTTAAAAAAATTCATTACGACTATATTTCACAAGTGCAAATTTGTGAATTAATATCTACAAATTTCAATTTCAATTTCATAATTATAACTTTATTACTGACAGGCAACATTTTGTTCAACAAAAGGACTTTTATTGCTCCCCTAGTAAGAAAAGTACAGTTTATATATATTAGCAGATTTTCTGACATATCGCTCAAGACTTAAAATATATTTTCTAATATTTGGAGTACTGCATGCGCACAACAATTTCATCACAATCATTACTTATTTTTCACAATTATTTAAAACTTACTTTCTGTAAGTCTCTTACTTAAAACTTACTTTCTTGTAACTCTTTTACTGAGAAATTGTTTTTTTTTTAGGTGTTATATACATTTATTCTAATTTTTTATATCTTTTTTGCCTTTGCCAGTTAATTTTACATTAACAAATTTTTTATTCAACTACAATATTAGTCTTTTATAGTCTTAATGTTAGTATAAAACAATTATTATATTTTATTTTTAGTATTATGTATTTAAAATTTGTAAAATGTACATATTCAAAATTATGTAAATATTTGAATTATTAATGATTTAATAGTAATTAATTATATATTAATTATAATAATTATTATAATTTAGTATTTTAATGTTAAAAGCACAATAACAGTTTGGAGTATAGCATGTCATGTCACAGAATGAGAACTACCCACATAAGAGATGCTTTTCAGTAGGTTTAAATTACTTTATTAATCGGAGACTATGACAGGAGAAGGGTGACAGTACCTGAAACATTCATAATATTTGCTACACATCAGAAAACCGAGAAATAAAGACATTGTATCAAAGCTAGTATGAGGCCTCAGTCACAACTGAACTTGCACAGTGCTCTGTTGTCCTCTAATCCTCAGCATCCGGCATAGACAGTATAATTGGTTTTTGTAACAAAATGTATGTCTGCAGAAACAGGCGAGACGGTTCTACTGTCCTTTGTGCAGTACGTCCATCTTCCTTCGGGGAGGGGCTTAAATCTAAGTCAATGTGCCATCCTCCATAACAAAAAAACCCAAAATAAAGGCATACATTCCCAACCCTCTTTCAGAGAGAAGACTTCAGAACCTCAAAGACCTTCAGGGCAGACTCGATGCAGCCGTCGAAATTGGAGTGTGTGAAGCTGTCCCCCCCACACACCAGCAGAGGCTGGGAGTGCAGTGTCATCTGCCCTGGGCAATCAGCCACCGATCTTGTCACCTAATCGGAAAACAACAAAATTGAGTGACTGGGCATCCAATAACTGATGCAACCTCATTTTTATTCTGATATTGAACAGAGCTGTTGACATTTAAAATAGTTCATTAGTTCATTTAAATAAGTGAAAAGACCTGTTCTCTCTTTTAACAAGGATGTGTGTGGGTATGCAAATGAATGCATATTGAAAGTATTTTGTTCATATCACTCTGTGGAACATTTCTGTGAGTAATGAATAGCATAAAAATGAATATGTTTATTGGACTGGTCACTTCATGCCACTATTCTTTTCTCAAATATATCTATCTATATATATATATATATACATACATACATCTCTCTCTCTCTCTCTCTCTCTCTCTCGCTCTATATATATACATACACACACACACACACATATATATGGGTAGTTGACAAATGAAAGTTGGACTGTGACCAATGCTGTGTAAGAAAAAAAAACTTTTATCTTCAGTTATAAATAGCATAAGAAAGATGTATCTTCAATGTTAGTGATTTTTTTATATTTAAGTTTTTTTTTATTTCACACCAAAAGTCACATATGTTGAAACTACCCATGTAAATTTTTGCTTACATAAAATATGTGTACTCTGTATATTTTTTGTGTATTTATAAATGTAATTTATATTGTATTTTAAAGCGATGAATTATGCATCTTACTTTTTTTTGCACAATTTTACAATTGTAGTTGAAAGTACTGAAACCAAGGATTATCTATCAATGAAATCTGGGTGGTGACTGTGAGGGTGGTTAGTACAGTAGTTGTGATGTTTTGAAAAATCTAAAGTAGCAAGATGGTGTGGAGTCAGTTGGCGCACATGACAGTAAGGAAATACAACACACTTCTGAATACTGCCTAGCAGACCTGTTCGACAACTTAATTTGGCCTAAGAAAAACGGTTAACTGATTATACTGTAGTAAAAAGTCTTTAGATTGGACAAAGTCTTCCTTTATTGGTGGTTTATTCAATATCTGGAAAACAAAACTGTGGTTTTAGGACTCCAGGCAACTTTTTCACTAACAGTGGAAAATATTGTGGCAACGCCATAACGTGCAACCAGAGTTTCACTCATCATCTAGTCTACAGACTATCCATCTATATGTAACTTATCAACAATTACAACACCAAAAACTAAAAATTTTAATGAGATTATATATTCACTTCAGTGTCTGGGTTTTGTAAAAACTACTTTTGCCAGTCATACTAACTTTCAGTCCCTCATGCTGATGTTTTAAACACATTTTATAAGCTAAAGAATTTGTGAAAGACTAAAGCAATGCAGGACTTGCAGGCCAAGTCAGGTCTGCTGTTTACCTTACATTAAAATGCAGATCACTGGCAGTCGAGTTCAGAACTTTATTTTGTTTCTTTATATTATATATATACACTCTCAGAAATTAAGGTAAAAAAGTTGTCACTGGGGCAGTCCCTTTTGTACCTATTAGGTTCAAGTATGTAAACTTTGAGTACTCAAATGTACCTTTAGATGCACACACATCTTTTGTAAAAGATACTGGCCCAGTGACAGCTTTTGTGCCTTTATTTCTGAGAGTGCAACTATGCATACTACAAAATGACAGCACTGGACTATCAGGATTTAGGTGCATGATGCCCCTGCTTGTTCTGTTGCTTTGTTTCCTCATAAGAGACATTCTCACAAGAGATGGGGGAGGGTAAGAGCTGTTAATATATTTGGTTAAATATAGAGCTTTTAATAGCAGTGTAGGCGCCTTCAGTGGGTCAACCAGAGTCAAGAATAGACTTTGATGGTAAAATGAGCAGAATTTGGATGATATTCACTGTCTGTGGGTTGTGGGTTTTAAAGAGCGCATGGTATGTGTGACCTGTGTGTAACCCAGTTTATTACTAGCCCTGGGTTAAAGTAAAATAAATACAAAAAGTTTTAAAAAAGTTTTTAGAAAGTTAAAAATTAGAAGCATATTTTTTTGAAAGTCAGACATTTGGAAGTTAGTAATTAAGTTTTTTTTTTTTTTAAGTTGGGCATCTGAAAGTTATTGAAAGTTAGTTTGCGGCTGCTCTGTATATGTTGAATGTGCTGTAACTCTTTCTGTAACTTTTTATATATTAATATTTACAGAGGACAGACATGTTGCACTGTAAACTGGGTTGATCTTCTTTATAAACTGCCTCTGTAGCTCATTAAAATGATGTATGCATTCTAAAACCGGCAGTCAGTGATTCAGATCCTCATTGTAAATCTGACCCACGTTTGCAGATAACTCGAAAAGAGCCACAGCTAGAACAGCGTCTCTGTACAATGTTTCAATGTAGAAATATAGCATGTAAATGACTGCGTAGAGTAAACACATTCCCTGCACGGCCCATTACAAAGGCTTCGGCTTTTACAAAGCTTCAGATAAACATCGAGGTGCAACGCACTAGAGCCAAGGAAATAGTGTCCATTTCCTGGGCTTTCACAAGGCATCTTACAGACGGAGCACTATCATCATTCTGTCCAAACTCCCCCTCCCCTTTTGTATCTTTAAATGGTAATCTGTGTGTAAATCAATTGATAAACGTTAGGCCTGAAACATGGCCAAGAACAAATTGTTTGGTTTATTTCAGAGGTGCGCTGAAGTAAGAAAAGCTGAACTCCTTAACCTCCTTAAATCTACTTCACTCTGCATTCTTCTGGTGTACATTCAGACATTAAAGATGCAGTGTCAGAACTTTGGTGCATCAAACTGCAGAGGCTGGCTGTGACAAAGTCCTAACAGAATAATTCACTTCCAAACGAAACGTCAGTCATAAAGGCTTGGAAATACATTAAGGTGTAAATAATGACAAAATGTTCTTTTTCTTTAAGAAAACAACTATTAACTACTCCTTTAAGTGAATTAAGGGGCTGTACATGAGTTGTAGAAGTTGTAGAACCAACACTTTTCACATATACAGCCATTAAAGGGTTACTCTACCCCAAATTAAAGTTTTGTCATTAATCACTACCCACATGTCATTCCAAACCCATAAAATTTAGTTTGAACACAATTTATAATATTTTGGATTAAAACCAGGAGACTTTTGACTGTCCCCTCGCAAAACTTAGGTCGATCCACTGATGTCACATGGACTGTTTTACCGGTGTTTTTCCTATGTTACTGGATCTGGATAACTTTGTGGCTGTTTATGGAGGGACAGATGGCTCTCTGATATAATCAAAAATATCTTAATCTGTGTTTGGAAGATGAACGAAGGGGTTTGGAACAACATTAGGGTGAGTAATTAATGACAGAATTTAAATTTTTGGGTTTAACTCATTGTTTCCCAAAGATGAACGAAGCTTTTACACCATGGGGCTAAATGATTAATAACAAAATGTTCATTTTGGGGTGGAGTAACTCTTTAAGTTATAAAATAATCATGCAAACTTTTTTTACAGCAGTGACCCAAAAATGGGTTGCACATCTGTTCAAAATGCCAACATATGGTAAATGTATAGTCATGTATTTACAACAGGAATATAAATAAGCTTATCAATTTTAAAAAGGGAAGAAAAGGTTTGACTTTTTATATTTTTTTGATGGTGGTGTTAAAGATTATGTGTCCAATAAACTCTAATATTTTGGCACAAATTCCCCCATAACTTGGTAGAACCTTCGCCCTCATAAATAAAACTTTCCTGAGATGTACAGGAAAATAAAATCCAGACTACATTGAATAAAGTACTACATGTGATATGTATGGCTGTAACTTGATGTTTACACTTTTGACAAGACTTTTGTCATGGTAAATTAGTATTACTATTTGTTCTTTTAATTATTATTTTTTTAAACACTTTTTATTTCGAATACTGTTGTTTCTTAGCAATATCTCTGGATATAATCATTTGTTTATAGCAAATTACTTAATGCATGTGTAACGATCAGCTGGATGTCCCAGGCCAGCCCAGGATAGCACTCCAGCTCATCATGAACATGTGTGTGTTTGTGTCTGTTTTCATTTATGGACTCTCATTCAGCACTCATGTCTCCGCCCATTCAGCCCTCATTTGTTGTCTTGGTATTCCATTGTTTGCTCCACCCCTTGACCTACTTTCACATGTATAAAACGGGCCATTGCACTGTCAACCTGTGAGTTTTTCCACCCGTGTTTCCTTGTTTCTAATGTCTATTTGTATTTATCGTTGCCGACCTCTGCTCGTGTTTGGATTATTGCCTTGCCCCATGGACTCTGTTTACACCTCGCTCGACCTACGCACAGACTTTGACTACTCTCTTCCACCTATGCCTCTGATAACGCTGTTTTGCTGATGAACGACCCTGCCGGTGTTGCTCTGCCTTTAAATAATCTGCCATTGAATCCGCTCATCTTCTCGCCTTGTGTCTCAGCCCGTTTGTGACAGCATGTTTTGCTAATCACACTAAATCAACATTTTTTAATGATATAAATATTACACCTAAACCACACCAGATATTAATGACTGAAGTTGTGTGTGCATAATCCACCATGCCTTTTAATTATGAATTGAAGTTATGTTTTATTAAGCTTGAGTGATAAAAAAGGAATGCACATGTTCTGTGTTCCAACAATGTAGTATTTGTTAAAAAAAAAGCAGTCTACATTTACAGTAGATTTAAAGTCAAGAAGTCTTTCCAGCCATTAGAGTCCAGAGAAGTCAATGACTTTGACATGTGGTGAGTGCGAGTGTGTGTTGTCGGTTTATGCTCAGCAAACTGTGATGTGGCAAATGACTTTAAGACCGACTCCTGCTCCATGCCCTCTGTGTGTTTGACCAGGAACTGGCACGTGCACAGGTGTGTGTGTTTGTAAATGTGTGTGTAAGTGTTGTGTTCCCGCCTTTGCAGTCTAAACGGGCCTTGCCCCACTCTCTGGCACTCAGCGAGCTTAGCGCTCCCACACAGATGTTCTATGTCCTCTGACCTCAAACTGAGGCCCAGTGCTGTGTGTCACAGAGGAGCTGAGAGTGTGGGGGCTTCGAAAGAGAACGTCTGTGTGTGTGTGTGTGTGAGAGAGAAAGAGAGGGAGAGAGAGAGAGAAAGAGAGAGAGAGAATGCAACGGTGCAAGAAAGGGCGCAGTCCCACACAGTGTGTGAATGCATAAAGTACTACTGTAAGATTGTGTGTGAGCCAAATGAGTGGGGGGAGAGTATGGATTTCTATGTGTGTGAATGTATCAAGCCTCTTTAAAAAGTTAAACTAGCTTTTCCAGTATTTTTAAGTTTTCTGGTAAAATATATTTTATTTCTAATTAGAGAAGCAAAACTACACAAGATAATAAACAGATGATGTGTCTTTGAGTTCATTACTTGTTTTAAATGAATTCTGTCAGATTACAGGCTGTTTTGGGTCACCATTGATTCCCATAGTATTTTACTCCTACTATGTTGACCCAAAACAGCCTGGTTACAAACACATTTTTCAAAATATTCTCCCTTGTGTTTGGCAGAGCAAAGAAATTCATTCAGGTTTGAAACTACTCGAGGGTCAGCAAATGATGACAGAATTTTCATTTTTGGGTGAACTATTGCTTGAAGCAGAATCCTAACAAACTGAATGAGCCTTTCAAAGAAAAAAAGAGGTATTTTTTATCTTCATATGTGTTGCAGTTTTGTTTCTTGAGTAAATCCCCTTTAGTTTAAATGTTCTTGTTGGAAAAAGGACAAAAATAAAGAGTAGAAGATTCTCTTCATTCAGCAGAGCGATTTGAAGACACTATCAGCCTGGCTTAATTAAAAATGAATGTCTTCTGCTGTATAGAACGGAGGATTCTATTAGTAGCACTTGCCTGAATAAGCCAAAACATCTCACTTATTTATATATATATATATATATATATATATTTATTTATTTATTTATTTTCCCTCTACACACAGATTACAGTGGACCCTTACAAAGATAATTCTTAATGTAGCAGATCAAAAAATAACTAAAATAAATGAGGTGAAATATAAATCATAAATCTAAAAATAATGAACTATATATGAATTATAAAGGACTGACCCAGGGTGGGATGGAATGGGGGATGATAATACGGACTAAATAATGCTTTTTATTATGGTACTACTTTCAGTGTCCCAGTTTAAGAATCTATAAGCCTCTTTCAAGATATCTAAAGTCAAATTCTGACTTTAAATATCAAAAACTCTGTTTCAGGGCAAGTAATTAAAGTTTGAAAAAGAGTGTGTATTCATTTCTTTCAATCTGACTCAAAACTTTTGAATTGTAGCGTAAATTTGAGTTTTTTAGTTAAATTCTCAAACACAGACTAATGTCGTCTCACCTGTGAGTATCTCCACTTTTGACACTTTATGCTGTCAGGTTGAGGTAGCTCTGGCATCACTTTTTCCAGCTCTTCCAGGATGATGGGCTGCACTGCATCCTTCTCCTCCTCCAGGTGTTGGATGCCAAAGGGCACACTAGTGTGCACCACCACAGAAGGTCCGCAGTTCTTCAAAGCTGCCAAAGATATACACGGTTCATCAAGCTCACATGTAGCTGCTAATGAAGCCATTCACAAACATTCACAATTCCCACATTGTGTGCTACAGTAAGAAACACTGAGAAAAGTTTAAAAAAAGAACATTTAAAAGGAGGAAGAAATTAGGGTTTAGATCTCATTGAAGAAAAACACAGAGAAACTCCTCAAAATGACTTTTTTTCTTGTGTCCATACCGGTTTGGATTTAATAACAGATGACAAAATATTATTATTTTTTTTTTGGCTGTGAATTACAGTATATAATTTCTTTAATAATTCAAGCTAGCTCTTTCATATTCACTGTGAATGTGATAAGACCACCTTTAATTGTTATTCGTAACAGGTTAGCGTGAGTAGTTTTTTAAGTATTAGTATCCAGCTTTCTCTTCTCCAGACGATGCTTTCTCAGTGATATCATCTATGGGCACACCGAACCCCATGATCTAATGCTTTACAGGCCAAGCCCATTGCCAGAGACACGACCTATGACTGAGACCAGGCCTGATATATTAGCCTTGCACATAGTGTAGTCATTTCTCTAATGACACTGTTTTAAAACACATATTTAAAACGATTGGAGGAAATCGTGCTTTATTGGGCTCCATAAACATAGGGGTTGTGTTTGAGCAGCTGGAGTGATTTGGCCCAACGACTCTAAGTAGGATGAAGATGCTGAAAGCCATCATTGATTAACACTTGAGGAACGAGAGCTAGGTCTGAATAAGACCACAGAGACTAGCTTAAACTTAATATTAAAGCCTCTGGCAGATTCACAGGGTAACACACTGACTTTATGAATCACCTGTGGGGAGAATAAGTAAGATCTTTGTTGTTTAGCAAAGTTTATGGACTAACAGAGAACGACGAGCCATTTAAATCATGACCACTGGCATAAATGGCAAGCAAATCACATTCACATGTTATTCTCATGCCTTTAAATAATATTGGACTAATAAAGAAATTAAGTATTCCTGAAAGTATAGTTGTGAACAAAATGCCTTAAGGAATAATAAATGAAGATAATTTTATAGCTAACAGCATCTACTAAACTCAAAACTACATCGGAAATCACTTCTACATGTTGTTTAAACATAAATGTGTTGGCAGTGTTTGTATACAACTATACATCTTTGTGAACTTGAGTGAAAAGAGCTGTTTTTAACAGGGTAAAAAGGGTGTCGTTTTACACTATAAGTTTTAACCAAAGCATGTTATTGACTTTTCATTGAGACCCAAAATAATCATATTAACTCCAGGCATCGATGTACTTGCAAAATGATTAAACTTATAAATATGCAATAATCCAGTTTACAAATGTTTAGTGCGAAATCTGAATACTCAGGATAATGTACAGTGCAAGATAATTTTAGATAAAGTTAAGAATAACCTTGAGTTCACATTTTCAAGTGTTAAAAGCCTGTAAAAAACTGCCACAGTGTCAACAGAAAAGGGACATGTGAGTAATCAAATGCCTCTGTTGAATGAATAAATGAATGAATGAATGATAAAAAGATAGAAAATGAAAGGATATATATCCTTGTCCAAAATATAATAATTTCATGGAAATCATTAATTCAAATGTTTAGGTACCGTAAAATGTCTTTGAAAGAAAGTTATGGTCACCAAGGCAGCATTTATGATATTGGATCAGAATTAGAAGAATTTATATTTATTGGTATTATTATGATATGTTGAAAATAGTTGTGCTGCACAATATTTTTGTAGAAAAGTTCAAAAGAATAGCTTTTATCTGAAATAGAATCTTTGTTCATGTAAAGGTCAATTTTGATAAACTAAATACAAATGTGAAATACACAATAAGAACACGCTGTTTGAGGATGCAGGAAAGGGTCTGAGATATTAGCTGCAAACCTGGCATGGTTTAAGAGAGGGAAAGAGGAAGTCATTTTTTCAGTGTGTTCACTTGCTTATGTAAGAGTTTAGAAGCATTTCAACTCAAAGAGAGCTCCACATAACTTTCACATTTCACTTTAATCAGCCAAATGCTTCAATGGAAGTCTTAACTTCACAATCATGGAGTGTTGTTTCTGTAAAAAGATCTTAGTGTATCTGAAGTGATAAGAGCTGAAATCATTGTTTTAACCAATCAAGGTTGTCTTTGGCTGACCAGTATGAATATCAGTAATGGGCTGAAACACAGAGACACGGTCATTTTCCGTTTGCAGAGCAGTCAGACTATATACGTGTTTGGCACAGCGCCAGGCAGAGAGGAGGGGAAAAGGAGAAGCAAAGGGTGAGAGAGAGACCTTCCTTTACAAAGAAAAAAAAAGGGTTTGAGTGTTTATTTGTAAGTGTGCATGTGCCAGAATGTGACTGTGCACAAGAGAGAGAGAGGTCATGGAGCGTGGGCAGAGGGCTGGCACTGTGCCCGCTGGTTGAGTCACTTATTTCTTGGTGGGGAAGAGCTTGTCACAAAGTTCACAGGGCAAATAGGAAACTGCTTTCTTTTTGCCTGACACAAGATATATGAATTACATATGAATTAAAAGTGTTTGTTTTCTTTTTTATCCATACAGAATGAATGGTACTTTTGATAAATATGTTCATTAAATGTACACTCCACATCAGTAATAAAACTAACTGGGTAATCCCTACACTTAATTTATCACGTCTGACTAAACAAATCCCATCTACAGATGACTTCAATGTAATTTTTTCATGTTTTCAACCACACTTATATACAGTACTGCAATTTCAAACCTGTGTGAGATTTCATAAATAAAAACATTTTGTAGGATAAAAGCTCTTTTCCTTTAATCATATAGAATGTTATATAAAAGTAGACCATACATTTAGGCCTAGATGTCCTTGAGAAGTCCAATCTTTTTACTGGCTATAGCTCACAAATCCAACCTGAGTAATTATTTGACAAATTTGACTGATTTGGTTCTCGAGTGTAATTCAATGACTTGCAGCAGCTCACTAGAAGGAAGGATTGCAGTGATAGTCTGTTCTTCACAAATATGCCATCATATGCTTTCAAAATATATATGTGAATATAGCACACAAATTGTATGGACCACCTTACAATTTTATGTTTTAGAATTTATGGCATTTTGCATCCTTTTTGAAGCTTGAAAGACCCAGTTCCCATAGGGACTAGCCGCAATGAAAAGAGAAACCGGCACAATTCTCTTTTTGTGTTCCACAGGTGAAAAAAGTCAGCCCTGTTAGAAACGACATAAAGGTGAGTAAAAATAACAAGATTTTCATTACTGAATGAACTATTCCTCCAATTACCTCTTTTAATTATATACATAATGTTTTAATTGGACAATTAATCACGTTCAGAGAACATTAACGTCTGCAACGCCCACATCCAGACACATTTGTATTAACGATCAAGTACATGAAATGACAGACATTCTATATTCATAATTATAACTTAAACATCATTTCAAAAACAAATCCTCTCTGAATAATCCTTTTTCTTTGACATTTTGGTAAGAAGGTTTTAGACTCCATATGCAATCAAATTCATATCAATTATGAACCAGTTCTGTTTTTGGGAAACCATTATCCAGCCCAGATCTTGCTCATTCCACATTTACTGAACGGCACAAATGGGTTTCTCGCCAGACGTTCAGGAACACAGTAATAGCTTATCATTAGCGGCCTGCCAAAAAGTTTTCAAAGAGAGCTTGGGGTGCTCTGTGAGATCAGACTCAGACCTACTTTACTGGAACTACAAGCAAAACACATTACAAAAATGAAAATGAAGATTAAAGCATGACGGCGTGAAGGCTGAGGAGGCTAGAAGGAGCGTGTCGGCCTAAAAGAACAGCGCAGCAGAATGCAAAATTTAACAGCTCCCCTAATTATGATGTTGCCCTCGGAAATACTGGAGTGGATGAAAGGTGACAGGTGCAGAGGCTGTTTTCAAGAGACTATTTTCACTGGGCTCCCACAGATACTCAGTCATGAACTGACACAGACTTGGTGAGGAAAAAACTCACAAACAAAATCACACGCAAATTCTTCAAAAGAATGCATATGAGCTATAAGCGATGCTATCAAAAACCAGTGAATTGCCTCACAGTTTGCTGTTCACACAGACTACCTTTTAAAAGGGTTTGCACACTGGACGGAAAAGGCAGTGCCACGTCGTGTTGCAGCTAGAACAACTCAAGGGTATTGCACACCAGACACAGTCCAAGGTGGAAGTCCAGATCAGTGAATCTAATCAACAAAAAAAGTTGGCGCTAAAGAATTTGAAGTTTGGCGTTTGAAAAAACAAAACAAACATAAAGAGAAAGTGTTTAAAGAAGATAAACCTCTGGTGAAAAATACACAAAATCTTTCAGACTAGGGTGAAGTCATTATGCACATTAACAGTGTTTCGGGACAAATATAACGTAATTTAATGGAAAACTATGTACGTGGCGCTCTGTGGTGTGGCAGGATTTTGTAAAGCTTTCTTAGGGTGCTTTCACACCTGCCTCATTTAGTATGGTTGAATCGCAATAGAGTTCATTTTCCTACTTGGTACGGTTCGTTTGGGCAGGTGTGAATGTAACAATCGCACCCGAGTGCGCACCAAAAGCGGACCA
>JAUCMU010000021.1:4657771-4670011 GCA_032275025.1 Enteromius treurensis | reverse complement strand
ATTTGATAATGTTCAGTGCTTTGCTACAATCTGTATTGTTAAAAGCGCTATATAAATAAAAGTGACTCGACTTGACTATGTTGTATTTTAAAAATTACACAAATGTCAGCAATCTGCTCTGGACAATAAGCTCTGTCATAAATCAGTCACAAAGGCAAAATTATGAAGAAGCCAAATATATAAAGTATACTTCTGCTAGATGACTCATTTACAGTCCTTAAAATTATGAATATAAAAACAAAGAATATGGATTTCTCTAGGTCACAAAAGGTTACAAAACCTCCAACCGAACATGATAATATGTTCTAGGAAAACATAGATGTACGCAGAAAAGAAAAGAAGGCACAAATGAAAAACACAGCCCACTACAAATGAAAGATCAGAAGGGTTTAAGGAATTTCAAGAAATGGCTGTAATATGTCTCCCAGGAGCAGTGTTTTTCTGAACACATGGGTTTTCTCACAGTAAAACCAGTCAAGACACAAAACTGAACAACACTTAAAAGAATCCAAAAAGCCATGTCTTGTTGAAGTGGCTTTAAAATAACTATGATTTGACAGAAGAAGCAGTTAAATGAGAGCCTGCATTGACTTTAGCCTGCCAAACAATAAATCAACATAATCTCTATGGAAAAAAACAACAATTCTTATCTCCAACTCTGAATGGGTATTTAAGAAGAAAACTGGCCAACAATTTGTGCGTGAATTTTCTGATTTGACATTTTTTCACATCTTATGGACCTCTTATAGTTTCGACCCTCTTCTTTCATTCATTTATGTGGAGTGACATTAATCACATGGCCTCCATCTCCATCCAGACCACTTCAGATTAATTTTTCAGCTGCTCCAGCGCAGCTGTTTCATAGCGTATCAACGGTGTAGAGACCCATCCGCCTCTGCCCTACTTCTGCTGCTCTGTGCGTGACACCACAGCCATTTAGAGTGCCGTTTTTTCACTAGCGACTCCTCCACCATTTTCAGCTGTCTCATTCCATTTTTCATTCATCCCTTAATTTGCGATGCAGCTCTTTTTCTGAGCCTGTGACTTTCTCCTCACACCCTGCATTATTCACAGTTTCTCAGAAGCTTCAAAACCCAGAAGGCCCAGACCTGACTCTTCCATTTCCATATTTCTACCTAAGGACTTATGTTTTACCATTTCAAACACGTCATACTGAGAATACCAATTTGGACCTTGATGCTAACCTGCAGCCGTGAGGCAGCTGGAAAACAGTTTAAGATGATGACATGGGGTCTCTGAAGCCCACCGGCCAAAGGAGAGTCCAAATGGATGTAAAGGAGAGGTAAATGCGTGCATTTGAAAGCAGATCTGAGATTATTGAACATACAATGTAGCAAATTGTTTAGCCCACTTGTTATGGTAAACAACTGTGTACAAATTTGGTATTGAGTTTGACCGTACGCAATTTGCTAAAAATAAAACACTATTTTAAAAAAAGTAAGATTTGTGTAAAAACAGAAAGAACAAAACCCTTTAAGGGAAAATGTCAACTATAAAGAAACAGTGAATTTTGCTTCAATATGGAGCAGAATTTAAGTCATAAAATTAGTACATTTCCATGTATCTCACATTTTAGTTCAAAGGGGGGATCAAAGTCCAAACACGGGTAAAAATGTATTAGAAATTTAAGAAATTAGGACATATCCAAACCAACATAGGAGATGACCTTTGACAATGCTGATTGTGTGTTCTACTTTTATCTTTCATTCTAGCAGATCCAGGCAAGCACAAAATACTAAGGGCCAGATTTACTATTGGCTTTCACCAGTGCAAAACCTCAAAAAACTAAAGGATTAGGATTACTAAAGATATGCAGTGACAAATATGCTCTGAAAAGACATTTGTATGAGTTTCCCTTTTGATCGTAAATTTAAATTTATGGGAGGAGAGTATTTAAATGTATCACACATTGTGATTTACTAAGATTTGTGTTTGTCAATTCACTGATATTCACTGCATTATTTAACGCTCCAAAAAAACATGTCACATCTTGGTAGACTGTGCTGGTTATTATGGAAATTAGATGCTTCTGTGTTCCCCAATGTGCAAATTGTCAGAAAATCACCTCCTATCCACACTTCTACAGAAATGCGCTCTAAGGGCCCGTTCACACCAAGCACAATAACTATAAAGGCACAGAGAAACAATATCGCTGGAATCACTTCCAAAAACACTTTCCAGCTGATGAACGATACAAACATTGACAGCCAATCAGAATCCATCCTGCTATCAGGAGCTTAAAATTTAAAATGGCAGATGAGCATGTGCTTACAATAAACAGACAATACTGTTCGCTGTTGTGGACACTAATACAGTTATCCTTATAATCATCATTCTTAAAGCTAATTTGCCCTGTTTAGTAAACCAGAACATAAACTAAGAAACCGTTTTTATTATGAATTTAATTGCTGTCATTTAGTTTCTGTAACTAAAAATACATCTGTCCACTGCAGTTAAGATAATATTTCTTTAATAGGACTGTTAAATCTATTATATTTGTGTGACTTCATGGGAATACTTGAAACAAAGGCTGACTGCAAAACCAAAAGTCACATTACATTTTAAGGCCAACATGTGTGTGTAGTGTACAGTATATGTGTTTGCGGCAATGTGGTAATGTACTCACAAGATCCCACATCTCCTTGCAGCTGAAGTATCTGGGGTACTGGCATGGTTAAAACCACGATGTCAAACCGCTCTGGCATTCCCTCCTTGCGACACACTTCCCAGCCAGTGTCTTTCCGGTGAATGTGAGTGACATGTCGGTCGTAGAGCACCTCTGCTCCTGCTTGAGTGCGGAGGAGCACATTTGGCAATGTTGCACATGGCAAAACAAGTAAAAAGAGACAAAAAGGAAAAACAAGGAAAGAAAGAATTGCAAAGAAAGTCAGACAGAAAGGAAAGGTCAGATTATGAATCATTGAGAAGTCAAGATTTGGTTCAAATAGTTCTACATGATCTCCAATATAAGAGCTATGGTCAAAAGAAACCCAATCCCATAGTTAGATGGAAAAATTATTCCTTTTTAGCACATCGTTCATCACAAAAGGCATAAGGTGACAGAACAATGTTGACAGCAGTTTATGATATCAATTTCAGGGCAATGGTGATAAACAGAGTGCAAATATACATAATTCACTTTTCACGTAAATCCCTTACTGTTTTGCTGATCTTTAAATAACGGTTGTTTCTCAATGTTGCTGCACACATTAAAGCAGTTCCATCTGACTGCAGCTTTTTGTTTTTAGTTCCAGCACAAGCACAATATCAAAACATCCTGAACTGTTTTTAAAGACTCGGTCAGATTATTGACTAAGAGTCGTGATCTCTGAGTTCATAAATCAGCCTGCACGATCTGGCCAAATTCTTCTGCGCTCTCTCTAGGAAATCAGACATATTTCTAGAAAGGTACCGTTTAGAAGGAACAACAGCTGGATGACTCCGGTCTTGCTGACCCAAAAATAATTTTTCTGGCAGCACATTTCTGTCATTAAACAGCTGATGAAAAACAGCTGCTTTATGAACAGCGATAAAATCGGTTATTAAATCCGTCTTGCTTCTCTGATTGTGTAAATATATAAAAAGCATTTCTGTGTGAAATTGCCCTGATGGAAAACGCTGCAGCAAATGTTCTTTTGGCTATTTTAATACACATTTTAAATAAAACATAGACATCTTATTATAAAAAAAAAAACCTACCAAGCATTTTTGATGGAAAACAGTTTGCATGGCTTCAAAGCCTGTTATGTTTTTCACTTATTTAATAAAAAATACAGTAAATCCATTAAAATAAACTTCAATTAACTATTTTATATTTTCATATAATGTCATTAAATGCCTCCTGGCTGAATAAGTATTCATTTAATAATCATAAAAAACCTTGGTGACCCCAAACGTTTCCTAGTAAAAAAAGTATTTCATACTAAGTATAGTTCTAATCTATTAAAATATTTACTGACAGATAACTCAAGGCCTACTGATATAAAATTTCAATTAAGCTTTATTTGGAGTATACATATTTCTTATTAATAAGCCTAAAATGCGTGTTTAATTAGGATTTAATTGTGTAGTATTGCCCTTTTAAATGCAAACTATTTAAAGAGTACCTAAAGTATATTTGCAATTGTTCCACTTTAGCACAATCACATATACCAAGCAGATCTTTAATTGGAGTTTAGCACTACTTCAGCACAATTAAAGTGCTTACCTGTAAGTACAAAATTTGTTCTTCCAATTTAGCAGACTTTAGGTAATACCAGTTTAATATACTTAAAGTACAATTCCATGGCATTTTATTAAGTACATAAATATAAAAATATATTTGAAGTATACTGAGTATGAAATAAATGTAATTCAAATTCAAAGTATATTTATTTTTCACTAGGGTTTGAATAGTAGTGTATATCAGTCTGATATAAAGAAGAAAAAACACAAATGATCTACCTGACTCTTTGAGATAGTGTTTGACAATGGAGGACACTCCACGGGGTGTCACATAGTTCACAATTTCTTCTTGCTTTAACATCATGCCTTCAACAGGAGCAACGAGAGGTTTTAAAATGTCTTGTGCTAAGAGTTCTTCATAAAAACTAAAAAGTACAAAAAGACATTAGTCACTACAAGACACAAATCTGTATTTTCGCATAGTTAAAGTGAACCCCCCCCCCCAACATTAGAATTTTAAACTCATAAAATGAGACAGACACTATAACAGAGAAGACATAGTTCAGAGAAGTAGCCTACCTGCTGTGAATACGAGCGTAGTATGGTGTGGCACTTATATACTGAGCACCAAGATCAACTGTGCATAAAGTATCATCTGGACTTCTGCTTGTGGACATTCTCCCACCTATGACATAAATGCAAAAAAAACTTCACCATCTATTCAAAATATCACCAGGTCAAACCAATATGACACATAAAATTATGGTTTTTAATTATAATAACTAAACAAAACATCTGAATGAAAACATACTATGATTTAGTATCAATGTAAATACATAAAACATCAGAAATTACACTGTGTCATGGTCTTGGGATATTTATACATCTCATTAGCACTTGTAAAACATTTATAAAGGCATGAAGGCCTACGGTGCAATTGCACTGGTCAATAAAAAATTATTTCAAGTGAATTAAAAAAAAAACCTAGAGCAGCTCGCTTTGTCACACTTTGTCTACGATAAACTTAATTTATCATTTATAGCCTATTTTGTATGAATAATATACAAAACCGCAAATTCACTGCAGTAAAAACGCTTATGAATTTTTTTTTTTTACATCCTTAATCTTCTGTTTAACATATCCGATGTTCTCTATGTATGCTGATCAATGTTTAAATGTGAAAAAATATCTAAATTTGGCCTGTTAAAAAAGATGTGTCTTTAAGACTTGAATTAAACTGCTGAATATGAAATAATACTTTTAAATGGACTCAAACCGCTCAGGTTAAATTAAAAATATCTTTGTTACGGATGACATGAAGGTGAATTTTATTTGATTAATTATTTTATGTACAAACCTTTAACATATAGTCTGTGCGGCCATTACCAATATTGATTAAAATGGCATTATTTTCAATTCTTAAAAACAAGTGTTGCAATTTGGCTAGAATGGGTCACCGTTTTGTTTTTTGTTAACGTCTAGTCATTCACATTCTAATCAATGTGGGCGTGTCCGGTCAACCATAAGACAAAGTTTAATTAACAGTTACCTTCTTTAGGTTGGTTACCGTGCACTGAAATAAAAACAACAATAACAAAACAAAACAAAAAAACAGCTCAGTCTCTCCTTTCAGTCGAAGAGTCAATAAGGAACACAACGCCGAAAACATTTTTATAATGAAGCTGAAGTTGCGTATATGCTGAAGTGTCATATAAGTTATGCATATTTTCTGTTCACCTTTCTCCTTTATAGATCAGCAGGTCATCGGTTTGACTACTAACAACAGCGTTGTGACTTTTGACTGCCACAATGAATGACAGTTTGTTGTATATATACCACCAATTCAATGAATTGAAGTGAAATGCAGGAGACACACTCCAGTGTTTCACATCATTACATAAAACAAACATTCTTTGAGTGAAAAAGATAAAATGCTAACCTGCACCCCGAGATTTGTCCCACACAACTATATTTACTTTGTTTGGCAGCTCCCTTCGCAGCAGACAGGCACATAAGCTGCCTGTAAGTCCTGCACCAACTATTAGAACTCGAGACATTTTTAGAAAAGGTAAATAAACAACTCCTTATGTAAAATAGCAACGCGATCTTGCTCGTTTGAGGATCACATGCGATTTACCACCCTGTCCCTTTAAGAATTATGAAAGGCTGAAATGTTTGAGTTGGCCAACCAAAACATTCCCTTCGTTTTACAATATGTGATAAATATAAACGCGCACAACATCAAAATAATAAAAATATTATAAAGTTATATATAAAATTTACAGGTACATTGAAGACAGAATATGAACTTCAATGTATTTATAAATTCTTCGTTGCATTTACAGCAATTTAAAATATTTATTACTGTAATTGTCCCAGGTACCAGTGAAATGCACACATTTTCAAGAATTTAAAGTAACCTAATGACGACGTCAGTTTGGCAAACATTTGAATAACAATGGAGTACTTATATCAGAAAGAAAGCAGCTATTAACGTTACATGAATAACGCTTCTTAAGGAGGGCGACTGATTGATTAAAGGCGTTTAAGAACAGTGATCAGGTCATGATGTCATTGTCAGCTGATGTTAAAGCATTTTCATTGCTATCAGTGTGGTCAACTAAGGCTCTACGCTTTTGATTTCTGTAACGTTAACGTTACGCTGCTATGGAGGTCTCAACCGAAGTTGGGTGAGTTTAACTAAATGAGCTTGTTTTTCCCCAGATGCTTATAACCATTTAATAAACACACTCCATTAAATTAATTTCCTAGTCTCAATCAGCTCAAAACGAGCATATTTATTAATGTGCTGCAAGGAATTATGTTGTGACGACTCATTGAATTAGTAATAAACGAGTTTACTGTACGATGAAGTGTGTTACATGAAGCTACGTATAATTACAGTGATTTATGCGTTTTGTTTGCACCGACTCACTTTCGTGCGTTTGTTATTACAGTATGTCAAATATATTGGCTACCTGTCATTCACAAACAAGCCTGATGTGCTACGACTACGTGAACTGCTTTCGTTTTGTGAAATTGCAGGGTTGAACAATTAAGTATTTAAGCATTGCTTTAACAACAATGTGCGTAAATACATTGGCGACAAATATATTTTATGTAATAGACTTTATATTTGGTGGCATAAAATGTTCCGAATATATTTTTGTATTTGGTTTTTGCTCTCGTATAACTTTATCCTAATACAGTACATTAGTTATGTTCAGCAATGTTTGTTTTGCAGCTTGTTTTATCTGAACAAACAAAGCTTTAGATACACTGACCTTGTATTTTCATGTACCCTTACTCTACAGTGACGTGTTATATGTTGAGCAACACTAAACAATCTATTGTTTAGAAAATGTTTAGGACTGCTGAAGATTAGCACAGATTTTTAACACTGGTTTAGTTTAGTGTGGCCCTGTATGCTAATTCTCTGTTTGTTACTGTTTTGACAGAAAGATGTCTTGGCTGGTGTTGTCTCTGCTTACATTTGGGCTCATTCAGTGCAGGCCACCTTTTGAGGACAACGCAGGACTGGACCCTGAAGTAAATATGAACATTGTAAGTAGCCAGTAGTTACATTTAACATGTACTAAGTTGCAATGAGTGTTCTTTATTACTGTCCAGCAAATTGTCAATGAGTACTAAAACACCTGCAAGTAAATTAAGGCAAATTGGGTCGCATTTGCTATTTAGCTATTGCAATGACATCCCATAAAGTCAGTCAGTAACATACATATACTTTTCATCCGCTATGGGTACAATACTGATTACTTTGTTAAAATGCAATATAGTGTGAATAATGACCTTAAGCTAAGCAGAAAAACATTTTATTCAGAGACTCAAGCTAATAAAAAAATATGCAATGTGGTGCAGATGTTGTTATTTAGATGGCCAAAAATAAGATGAAATTCTGATAGCTTGCAATGTAGTGATTTTTATAACAGCATAACAGACATACATAAAATGTACCATGTAGACATAAATGTCTTATTCTAGCTTTAACTGACCTTATAAATGTCATGTCATGTCTAAACTTTGCACTAAATTTGTAATATTATTTCCAGTTCTCTGTTTTGTCACATGCTCTATATAGAGAAGTGGATTCATTAGTTGGCCATCTTTAAGAAATAATACATTTTGCACTTTGTCGTCCCATGACTTAATGCAATTGAATTGTGCAGAAGTAGTGCTCAAGACCAATATAATATACTATAATAATAGGGGAGCTAATAAAAGTATACTTTACTTGCATTTAAGGACTGATAGTTGAATTTATAAAATCCTTATAAATTGGGATAGTACACATTTTAGGCTTAATATTAAGAAATGTAAAAACAAAAGTGTAATGTACAATAAATAAATCATTTTATCTTAAGTCTTAAGTGAGATAAGAAATGTTAAGAAAAATGAACTGCAATGTGCAATAAAGAAATAATTTCATATAAGTCTTAAGTGGTATGTCAGTAAATATTTTATGTTAACAGTATACTTAGCCGTTCATAAATGTGTGAATTATGGCATTTATGTATTAATTTTTTACTAGGGTAAGATCTTGGTTCATAGGTTTTTTGTTTCAGTATGTGAAACAGGCAAGAGAAACATAATTCATCAGTTCAGCTATTTTTACTTTTCATACTTGACATCAGACAGCTTTATGTAACATATTTCCCCACAGACTCTGAAAGGAAATTGTACTCTAAATGACATGTGTGCACTTTCATGTGTGGTTAGATAATGGAACTAGATGTCTTGGTTTAAATAATGATATCTCATAATTATTGTTTGACAATTTGCACAGGTCTAGTAACCATTTGCACAAATGCTGATAAGACAGTGATTTGTTGGTTTTAATACAATAACTGGTTTTTATACACACTTTTCACCTACTGTACTTGCTTTAACAAGAAGACTACTGAGCTTTCAAAACTTGTTATTTGGGCTCAAAAGAATAGTTTACCCAAAAATGTTAAATCTATTGTTATTTTTATATGGGACCTTGTGAGAACCATCCTAAAGTCATTTTTTCATTTACAGTTATCTACATAAGATCATCTTTCATAAGCTAAAGAACATTCTGTGATAATGTATGACCATATCAGAGATTGGAATTATACTGAAATTAATAGATGAAATCAACCCTTGAAGCTTGTTATCTCAGAATTTGATTTTGAGACTTTAGCCTGGATTTCACATACAGGGTCACATATTTGAAAAAAAGTTTGAAACCTTTCAAAGTCATGATGTCACAGAATAAGCAACATATATTTGGATTGTGATGTGTATCTCGGTAAAAAGAATATTAGAAAAGAAAACATCTGGGCAGGGGCTTGATTATGTCCATCAGTTATTGATTGGATGGAGGCAGGTCTGAATGTGAGCTTGCAGGCAATTGAAAGTAATTGAAAGGGTTTAACTGAATGGCTGAAAAAGTGTATACATAATAAAAAGATTTACTGGGGAAAAAAACGAAACAATAAATAAAATAATAAATAAGTGAAGTGTGTACTGTAGTCAAATTTTTAAAGCATGTAAATACCTGTCAGTTAAAGGGAAAGTTTATGCGATGTATGTATGATTATGTTGTTTATGTTCAGATCAAACAATAAAGAACATATCCACATACATTGTTTATGTATGTGATACTCTCCAAAATGGCACTCTAGCGTGATGTGGGGAGACAAATTGTTGAATAAAAACTTTTTCTTTGTTTCTTTGGAACAATGTGAGTAATTAATGACAGAATTTTCACTTTTGGGTGAACTATTCTTTTAAAGGGTTAGTTCAAAAATAAAAATTCTGTCATTAATTACTCACCCATATGCCGTTCCAAACCAATTGATCCAGAGAAGTAGCAAAAACACAGGTGAAACAGTCGCAAAAGTGAACTTGAGTTTTTTTAGTTGTATTGCTGACTATGGAGGGTTGGATGGCTCTCTGATATAATCAAAAATGTCTTAATTTGTGTTCTGAAGATGAAAGAAGGTTGGGTTTGAAACGACATGAGAGTGAGAAATTAATGACAGAATATTCATTTTTGTGTGAACTAGCTCTTTAAGTGTTGCTGTCTTGGACTGCTAAAAAGTGAGTGAATGTATGAATGATGTAGAAAGGAGTTCAGAGCCATAACAAAGTATATGTATATATATAATTAAATGATTTGGAGCATATATATTTGTTCTTGATTCCAGGGAAAATTACATACTTTAATGCGGCTGTGAAGTTATCCATATTTTTAGTAGTCAAATACATTGTGCATTTTATCAGTCTTTCCTCTTGCATTTTCATTCCGCAGAAGTGCACAAAATATTTCTTGTTTCCAACGCACACTATTTCTGCATAAAAAGAAGACAAATACGAGAGAGAGAGAGAGAGAGAGGGGGAGAAGCACATCCCCCAGTGCTTACTCTCCCCATAATGTGTGTTGAGCCAGCAGTGGGTTTATCCTTAAGTGGCCTAAAGTAGAATGAGCAGACAGAAGACCCAGGGGGAGTGGGAAATTGCAGAGCCTTTAATTATGCATGGGGAGATTGCATGGCAGGCCTGGAACCAACAAGCTCACACAGTTTCTTTGAAGTCTCTGATTATAATTTATCTCATATCTGGAGGAGGAGGAGGAGCAGTGTGACACCATACAGCTGAAATAATTGTGCTCTTGAAAAGACAAATGACTAAACTAAGAATTTAAGCTGAACTGGTGTTTTCTATTTTCATTACTTTTAAAAATACTGCCATGTTGATGACATTTTTTGTAGACCTTAGCAATGAAATGTAGCTTTTCTTAAAAAGGCCTTAGGCCTCAAATTTCTTCTTCAAATGGATGCCATTATACTGCTTTCATCAGAATAGAACAATCTTATATGAAGGTGTGTTTCTATTGATTTCTCCATGCTGTCATGCTTCTCATGGACTTTGCCCATTGCTCACCATTGTGTTTTTCTCTTGTAGAGTGAGATCATCAGACACTGGGGCTACCCAGCTGAAGAATTTGAAGTGGTCACTGAGGATGGGTACATCCTGAGCATCAACCGAATCCCACATGGGGTCAAAAACAAGGATGGACAAGGTAAAGGTTTGAGCTGGTGTGCCAAAAGATTGGAATACGCCCATTCTTGGTTGTCTTTGGCTTGGGTTAGCGAGAATTATAAAATTTTGGAGCTTTTTGTCCTCACTAAAGTGGCCCTCTGAAAGAGGAATGTCTGTAAGATGAACTCTGAATTCTCACAGTCACTGGTTCACTGTGAAGCATTTACGAAACATACACTGCCACATGAACGCACTGGGTGAGATGTTCCTGAACCTTAAAATGTTAACATCCCGTGGTTTTTAATAGTCACGTAGCGATTTAAAGAGGGGAGAGAAGTGGCTTTTAGATGAGTCAGTCTCGAACGGAGGAGGACCTCATGTAACACGCTCATAACGCAACCCACACATGATGTCTTCTTAGGGTTTTCTTATCATGAATATCAAGATTTCATGACCTCTCATGATGATGTGAGATTATTAGAAGATCCTGTTTTGTAATATTTGAGAGAGATATGATTTTTTAATATAGTTATAAATCTGATGGGATATACATTCTAAAGTATAGAGCAGAAGTTTTTATAGGGCCACACAAGTGTTCATAAATATTTGGAGTATGTTTGTATGTATGTATGTCTCTCTGTGTGTGTATTCAAGAAGAGTACATCTTATAATAGATAAATAGAAAATAAAAAATGCACACACACACACACATACATAAAAACAAATACAAAAGTAAAATACTTACATTTTATATTTAAAATGTAAAGTTTAAAGTACAGGCCAAAAGTTTGGACACTCATTCTCATTCAATGTGTTTTCTTTATTTTCATGACCATTTACATTTGTAGATTCTCATTGAAGGCATCAAAACTATGAATGAACACATGTGGAGTTATGTATTTAACAAAAAAAGGTGAAATAACTGAAAACATCTTTTATATTCTAGTTCCTTCAAAATAGCCACCCTTTGCTCTGATTACTGCTTTGCACACTCTTGGCATTTTCTCGATGAGCTTCAAGAGGTAG
>JAUCMU010000021.1:4642595-4655685 GCA_032275025.1 Enteromius treurensis | reverse complement strand
TAGAAGGAATGGCTGGTATGAAGTCAAACAATGCTATCAGCTCAAGGTCTGTTTGTGCTACTAAGAGGACAAGCTCACATCCTGTTTCTGACAGATATTCACGATAAAGGTCCCAAAAAAGAGAGGATGGCATTATCAGTATAAAGCTAATGCACATACTCCCTCTGCTGACCAAAAATCTAATCTCTAAAAATCATATATATGAGTGTATTTGATTCAATTTACAATTTCCTCTGAACGTTTTTGATCTGTTAATTTCAGAAGCCAAGCCTGTAGTGTTCCTTCAACATGGTCTTCTTGCTGCTGGAAGTAATTGGGTGACAAACCTGCCTGACACCAGCCTGGGTTTCCTGCTGGCCGATGCTGGGTTTGATGTGTGGATAGGCAACAGCCGTGGGAACACCTGGTCCAAAAAACATGTCAGCCTTGACCCTAAACAGAAAGAGTACTGGCAGTTCAGGTACAAGAACAACATTTTTATGAAAGCAGTTTAGCATATGGTTTACACTTTCTCAACATCAACATCGATCTTTCAACTTTCAAGCAATTTATTTAACCCAAAAATACAACAGTAATATTGTTAAAATACAATCACAGCTGAATGATGCATTTTCTTTTTAAATATATTTATAATTGTAATTTATTCGTGTGATTAAAGCTAATTTTTCAGCATCACTATTCTAGTATTCAGTGTCACACGATCCATATTTTTGTGTAAACTGATCATTTTTTTCAGGGTTCTTTAAGTTCAAAAGTGCAGTTTTTCTTGTAAATCTTCTTTATATTTCTTTAAGCATTTATTTCCTCTTTTTAGAAGATACTTCGTAGTACTGAAACCTAGTCATACTTAAAATGTTCAAGGTTACTCTTTTTCTTGCCTTTTGGTATTTCCTTCAGGAAAAGCAGATCTACTTCTTATTTCTGGAATTCTCTGTTGAGTTAATATTATATCAGCCTGAATACTAATCTAAAATTCTTTTTTTTTCTGTGTTTGTGTGTGTGTGTGAACCAGTCATGATGAACTGGCTAAGAAGGATCTTCCTGCAGTGATAAACTTCATTACAAAGACCACTGGCCAGGAGCAAATCTTTTATGTGGGCCATTCCCAGGGAACCACTATAGGTATCACATAATCTCTTAGCATTTTAGTGTGATTCATTATTTTGATCTGCTATTCATCAAACCACTGGTCTACAAAATATGCTCAGAGATGTGTTGTGCATTATGCTGCTTCTCACACTGACACTAGGCAAATGCATTATCATACATGTTATTTTGTGGGAACATCTCACAGCAGCAACAGTTCTTCCATGCATGATGTGATTCCAACCCTTATATGTTTTAATATTTATATTAAATTTAATATTTATATATCCTTTTATATTATATACTTATTTCTTCTTGAAATGTTCATGCGTAACTTCCTATTCTTCAGCGTTCATCGCTTTCTCCACAATGCCAGAACTGGCCAGCAAAATCAAGATGTTCTTTGCTCTGGCTCCGGTTGCCACAGTGGGGTTGACCAAGAGTCCCATGGCTAAATTGTCTGTTATTCCAGAGTTTCTCATTTGGGTGAGCATTTTGTTTGTAGCACAATACTATAGCTCTGTTCTAGAAACTAAAAAACTACCCTATTGCCTATAGGCAGCTGCCATCTAAGGGTCTGCATAAGTAGCAATACTCTCAATTGAATTTTAGTTTGAGTTTGACATTACAATTTTTCTAAGCTAGCAGCATGAGGAAATAAAGTAAAAATACAAATATTGGATAAAATAGTGTATTCTGAATTACACATTTTTATTATTTTAATGGTTTACTTTAATAGTTAATGTTTTTGGGGGTTTTTTTGAAAAAAAAAAAAAAATCGTAATATATTTTAAAATGTTATTTATTTGTGTGATTTCCCGTCAATCATTATAGTTTTTTCATTTACTGCTTAAAACATTTATTATTATTATGTTGAATGGTTTCAGGTTTCTTAGTTAAATAGAAAGCTCAAAAGAAATAATCACTTTTGATAAATTTAATGCATCCTTGCTAAATAAAAGTATTAATTTACAGAATTTCTCATGGCTTTCATCACAGAAGTAAATTATATTATACAATGTATTCAAATAGAGAGCAGTTATTCTAAATAGTAAAAAAAATACATTTCACAACATGCTTCTGTTGTAATTTGGATAAAATAAATACAAGCTTAGTAAGTAGAATAAATAATAGTTTTTTTTAAATATAATGTTTTTAACATTAGCAAAAAATTCTTATTGTTCAAAGATATTGGACTGGTAGTATGTATATGTACTACATATATTCTTTTGCTTCTGTGATGCCTTCAAATTTTGCCTCTGTTCATTTGGTTTTGGAAAAGAACATAAAACTCATATTTAAAGTGTTTTTAAACATTCAAAAATGTCACGTTATTCAAAATAGAGATGTTGTTCCCGGTACTGGTAGTGATAACATTACAGAAATCAGCAGTCAATAAAAAAAAGTGTTTCACTTACAATAAAGGTCATGGAAGTGGGTTTGTTATATGATGGAATATATATATATATAAATTTTTTTTTTACATTTGTAGGATCTCTTCGGACAAAAGGACTTCTTTCCTCAGAATGAATTGATTAAGTTTTTTGCCACCGAGTTCTGCAGCAGAAAGCCATTGAGTGAGCTTTGTGGGAACGTCTTCTTTCTTCTCTGTGGTTTTGATGAGAAGAACCTGAACATGGTATAACACTCACTTTGTCAAATCATGCCTTTTAATACCAGTAATTTTGAGAATGATCCTTCACGGGTTCCTTCATCTCTCTCTTTCAGAGCCGAACACCTGTGTACACAACACACTGCCCAGCCGGAACCTCAGTCCAAAACATGGTTCATTGGGCTCAGGTAAAAAACAAACAAAACAAAACTATAAAACATAGAGCTTCTATGTGACTTCTATGTCTTACTAAATCTTACACAGTCTCTCTGCAAGTCCACCTGCAATACATTGTTAAACATGCCCACATTATTTCCTCAAAATGAGTGAAAGCACAAACACCAGCAGTTGCAACAGTTCCTTAATCTTTCTTAGGGTAAAATATCAATGTAAAGTGCGTTTTCCTGAAGTTCTTAAATGCGCTCCTATACAATATAAAAAAATGTTTTAAAACTTTAAAGTGAATGGACAGAACTTTATTGTGAACACAGTCTCCGTCATTTACATTGCAGCAATTAAAGATAATAAAATGCAGACCACACCTTACCCTGTATGTCTTAGGACTGGTTCACACAGCCCCACCAAACAACATACGGAAATAACTCAGACAGTGTAAGGATGTCTGTTTGATTTATGTTAAGAAACGACTGCCACGACTTCACAGATCCTACAAAGACCAATATGGTCCAATTAAAGACACACAAAGACTGCTCTTTGATGCAAAAGGCACTATCAAACATCTGAACCTTCTACTTTTTTGTTTAACCTGTTCCTAAATACATTTCTTGTATTCTTAATACAGGCTGTGAAATCCAGTAAGCTTATGGCATATGATTATGGAAAAGCTGGAAATATGGTACATTATAATCAGGTAACATTGAGAATTTTACTGTTTGACTTTTCAAAAATGAACTCTATTTTCATTTACACACCTATATATATTTCTTCCACTGAACACAGAACAACCCTATGGTTTAGTTACCAACATTCTTCAAATACTGTATTCTCTTTGGTCTTTCACAGAAGAGACAGGTTTAGAAACGACATGAGAATGACTCAATTATGACAATTTCCCTTTAAGCTATTTTCACCACAGACCAGGGCAATTTTGAAATCCTATCTCTCGTGAGGATTAATGCATCATGTTTGCTGTCAATCTGGGAGGCCTTGAGCGAATTGAGCAGTGCTTGAATTGTTAAAGTCTCTTCCTGCTTCTCCCCTTTCAGTCGACCCCTCCCCTGTACAATGTGCGGGACATGACGGTACCCACAGCCTTGTGGTCTGGAGGGCAGGACACTCTGGCAGATCCTCAGGACGTGGCTCTACTGCTAACACAGATACCCAAATTGGTGTACCACCGTGACATTAAGCACTGGGAGCACCTGGACTTCATCTGGGGTTTGGATGCCCCACAAGAGATGTACAACAAAATGATCGAAATGATGAGGGAGAATGTGTGAAGAGACATTTTGTTTGAGCAGTAGGTTTTATCATTCTTTCTGTAAGCAGATAAACCAATTTGTTTGAGGTGCTGGTAACCGAATCTCCAATTTACGAATGTAAATTTTACATTACAAACTGAATTAAGCCTCCAAGCCATTACCCAGAGACTGAGTTTTGCACTCATGATTAGGGGTTGCCTTTTAATGTCATTTACAAGGACATGCACTTGTTTAATGTGTTTTTTTTATTTTTTAACTTTAGCTTTTACTAACCACTACATCTTCAGTTTCACTATACTGTAACATTTCATGACCTGTCTTATGGCCTTGTCATGTAATCGACTGATTTTGCAAAACATGACTGGAAATAAATATACGCTGATGGCAAAAATGTGGATATAAAAAGTAATTTCACTAAGTGAGAGGTTTTACTTTTAAACCAACAATTTGACACAATCCAAATCCATTTGAAATCGTACATGGATAAAAAACTTTAACACTTTAAGACAAACTGAATATAGATGCATTAAATTATCAATACACAATAAGAATATCAACAACACAAAATGAGTAATCAAATAATACAAACTACACAAAATATGCTTTAATACATCTTTCATCTGAGAAATGCATTTCTTATAACATTAAGTATAACAATGTGCGGTTCAAAGGATAAAAAATTGTGACAATTGGTGAAAACCCAATCTTACACTCAGCTGCTGCACGTGAAACAAGTCTCTTCTCTCATGTCCTCTATTAATACTCACATTGATTTCGTTAACATTGTAACAATTTTGTGGAATTGTAGTCTCTTTGCAATATCTAGCGGGGTTTCATGATTCTGTAAAGAAGACAGAAACAACACGTCAAATTGTCCCACGATGTGATAAACAGAGAGTAAAGAGAAAACAAAATGATATTTTTTCTCATCACAGATCAACAGCAGTTTTAAAATTCTGTCAGTTCCTGGAAATGTAATTTATCTTACTTTGTTCTGTACTGAAACATCTGCATTTTTCTCCAATAACAATGGAACGATCCTTTGACTTTTTCTTTGGCACGCATAGTGAAGTCCAGTGTTCCCCTTCTGAGTAAAGCAAAACTACACACATTATACCATGAACATCCTTTTAGCATTATCTCTTATTTTCCCACTGAAAAAAACATACAGTAATACACAATGAGCGTTCTACTTACATAGTCTACAGCATTTACTTCCACCTTAGTGGCCAACAGAAGCTCCATCAATTTCACATTTTTTCTTTGCTTCTCTTCCTTTTGAAAGATAAAATGTGAAATGCTGTAATATTATCTAATTAAACACCTTTAGATCCATCATAAATGAAAGTCAGATTAAGTGATTAATTGTGATCCTGATCTCAACAAGCAAAGTTTTTTTTCAGAAAGTAACTTCTCTTCCAGAAATGCCATGACTGAGTGATAACCTACATACCATTATAAGATAACCAATTAACAAGATAGGCATTAATATGGCAATCATCAAGTAGTCCAGGAAGGAAAATGTTCTTCTCGTGGCATAGTGCAAACAAGTCCTTTCTTTCTAATGGAAGAACACACACAAACACACAGATATGTTTAAACAAGCAAAGCTGCCTGCACAAAATAAGCAATCATTAATAAAATGTTACACCACAAGGGGAGTCAGTAAAACAACATGAATTAAAATGAATCATCAAACATGACTATTTTCAGTGTACTGATTTATGCAATACCTTATTTCTAATAGACACATTTGCATTGTAATCTAGAAGGTATTTGACAGTCCTGAGGTGTCCCCGTCTACAAGCGGCTATGATCGGGGTGTCTCCTGTTCCTTCATCTTGAACATTTACATTTTTGGGATCGGCTGAGATCAGTTTTTGCAACTTGTGGATGTCATCATCATAAGCTGCCTGACACATTGGCTATGGAAAGAAAGTATGATACAAAATATGATTAGAAATAAGCACATGAAACAATGTAATTGTGTAATACAATTAATAAGAGTAAAACAACTAAAGGAGGCAAGCAATTCTGACTTGATATCAGATGAGCAAAACAGGTCTGGTGACATCCCAAGCACGATCACACAAGCGCACCCTTTCCAAATAAAAAATTACAGCGACCCTCAGGTGTTATGTTTTTATTTACATAACAAGTAAAATAGTTTATTTATATAAACACTGCATATAAATGTATGCAGGTAGTACTGTATTTTTAACTATATAGTATGCCTTTTAAAGTCTGAAGACCCAAAAAGGTAACACTGTAATAAAAAAAAAAAACTTAAAAAAATAAAATGATTCTCTGGGACAATGTGACGATCTCTCCTGTGTTGCCTGTGAACAGGTCTTAAATTGTCTGAGAAGAGAACAGTTATTTGGCACTGGCACGTCACAAAAGTTAAAATAATCAAGTTTTTACTCCGTAGAAGATTATGTTGACACAGAATTGAGTTATGAAGAACAAAAGTCATTAAGTTGTTAGAGATTCAATTTAGCATAACACGATCAGTCAATTATCATAATGACATCAGTTACATGATCCAAGTCAGTTGTTTTCTAAAGTTAATAAATAACACGATTCAAAGGACTTACTCACCTCTGAGTACAAGATTCCCATTTGGCTGCCTCTGTCCCTAAAGGGAAACGAAATTAAACCAGTAAATCCTCAATGCAGACTCGGAGATTATAAAACTAACAGCCCTTTGCTAACTTGTTTGCTTTCTTCCTTGCGGACTGTGCGAAACAAGCGCTTCAGATAAGGGTGTGGTCATATAACAATGACGCATACGTAATGACGCAATCAGTGTCGCTCAGGTGTGTAGCGGTGGATTCCTGTCCAATAACATACTGCACACTCATTTCCTCTCAACAGAAAATTGAATAGACTGACTAACTTGCCAGTTTAAACGGGTATAATGAAAACAGTTTCTTAATTAAGAAGAACAAGGAAAATCGAACAAACGAATAAAACGATCATTTCAATCAATCAAATGCAGTTGACAAATATACTTTAAGGAATTTTTCAGGTATTACACATCAAGATAAAACAAACGTATAGTTCGTTTCAGAACCAAATTTAACGAACGAGATCTGATTTTTAGCAAGATCTAGCACTGCCTTTTTCATTCATTCATTGGAGTCCCCTTCTGGACCACAAAAGTTATAGCCAACAATTCAATGTATGGGTAAAGCTAAATTTTTTTAATTTATGCCAAAATTATTTGGATATTAAGCAAAGATCATGTTTCAATTAAATTTTGTACATTTCCTTTCGCTACATAGGCCTATATCAAAACGTAGCCTAATTTTTGATAAGTAACATGCATTGCTTAATTTGGACAGCTTCTCAAACAGTTGTATGCATATATCAGCCAAATATTGTCCTATCATAACAAAGCAAACATATCAATATCTAATATCTAGACCTATCAAATTATAATACGCAGGACAAACATTAGGTTACCATATTAGATAGAAATAATTCCCTCCATATTCATGAGAAACTTTCCAAGAAAAAATAAATAAAAAAAATTCCAGTACTGCAGTACTGTTTGTTATGATTACAAAACCGGGCTTTAGTTCATATGCAGCCTATGTTCATTATATAAAGATATTTTGTTTGTCTTATAGATAAATCAGTAGTCCTGCTAGGCAGATGTATTTGACAATTCGAAGGAGTTGTGCCCCATCTGGTGGATAAAAATATGCAAAGAGTCTAGATATTTCTGTGGCGTAACATTTCATAAAATAAATGCAAATAATTCGAGAAGAACGTGTAGGCTACAGTGTCTTTAGAATGTGAATTATTTACTCTGTAACTGGTCAATTCTTGAAAATAATGTTATGTCTGAGGATGTCTATCTGTTTATGCAAGTAAACGCTTGTTAATGTCATGATATACATCTACCTTACAGGCGTACAGTCATTCCCACCCCCTTTAGCTGATACACTGGTTGCGGCTCAAAACAAGTGAACTATACAGCGTTTGGGCACCAGAGAAGAATCCGGATGCTGACTAGATAGACTGCTGGTGAGGTTTTGAAACACAGCCAGTAAAAGCACCGCTGCTACAGCAGCATTCATCTGACTCGCAGAACACCGGGCGAACCATCTGACATCGCAGGGTTATTCGCTCTGAAAGACAGCAATCAGCCATTTTAGCCTTGCGCGCTTATCCATGCCAAAAGAACAAAGCTTCCATGAGGCACAAAGGCAAAAGACCGAGAGTTTTAGACAATAATAAAAAACCTGCTCTTTTATTTACGCGAGTTGTCTGTTTTCGAACTGAATTCTAGCATGTGCCACATGTGACGATTGTAGGAATGTGGAGCATGGGATCACAGCAGCTCTTCACCCACAGGTGAGGGTTTTATTGTATTTATACATTTAATTTTTGTGGTCTTAATTTAGGCCCTTTTTTGTTGCCTTTCTTTTGTTCGTTTGTTTCTTTTTAACTATATGTTTATATGCGAAATTGTTGCAGTCTTGTCAGGTGGCAAATGTATTACTGACCTGATCATTGTGGCCGGTTTTCTGATAAAGTAATATTATTTGTATGATCTGTATGATTGTGATTATTATATTTGTGCTCTTAGCATGATATTGATTGTTTATTGGAGGAGCTTCGATTTTGAGCAGTTTAGTTGTGCATCATAGAAAACACATAGTGACATATAAAAGTTTATAGTGACAGAGCAGAAGTTACAATTCGTGAATCAGAGAAAATTGGAAAGTATATTTAAAAAAAAAATAGTGTAATACTTCTACTCGTAGTAGTCACTGTTTAAATAATGTATTTAATTACAAATAAATACACAATATTGTATAAGAGCCCGAATCATGTGCTGGGCAGGAATGAGTTCTTCATAAACTTTTAAATCATACATTTCAGGCATATTATAGCAATTGCTACCTAGCTACATAGTAGAAACAGTCATTATGTTAATAATTTAATTGTTTGACTTTGTTGGAGACACAGTCATAAAGACTGTTTTTACATTAACATGTTTGCAGATGCGAAGTGTGGTTTGATCTAATTGGCTCTTAAAATATGTTGAAGAACTGCTCATCCCTTCTTGAAAATTCTTGTTTTTACTGTATAAACCCTCTTTAGACTTCAGCTGAACACCATAAATTAGTGTTTGGGAGGGCTATTATTAAAACATACCAATATTGTTATTTTATTAATGAATATTTTGATATTTTTGGATTATTTGTTTATAATTATCTATGAAGCTTAAAATTATTTTGCTAGTACTGAGACGTGAATCTAGACAGCTGCTTGAGTCATTATGTGTACTACATAATTATTACCTGAACATTAATATTAAGCTCATATATTATATGCATATAATCTAGGCTGCTTATTTTCTAAACAAATGCTAATTGACATTATGCAAGGTCTTAATGATCAGAAATTGCTCAGTGTTAAATCTATCACATTTCCTTTACACTGCTTTTTTTTTTTTTTTAACAGTGCATCTACTTTAAGTTGCCATGGCATCGTTAATCAAAACATTTTCTTTTATGGTGGTGAGACTTTTTCCTTTTGTTAATTTGCAATTAGCTGATCTCCGCTTTCAAAGAGTAAAAGAAAATGACAGTCTAATATGTACCCAGCTTTGTGCAAAATGAAAAAGCTCACCAAGGATTTTTTTCACAGCTGAAGATATACATGAGTCACCATATTTTGCTGCATGGTAACAAGCTGTCATAGCAACTGTAGCACAGATTCTGGAACGAATAACCGTGTTATTTGGACTGAGATGGTGAATTATATTCGATAATCCCCATGGAAATGCACAGGCCACGGTAACCGTGTTAATAGATTAAGAAGAATACGCTAGGAATTCTACAGCATAGTTGTAGCCAAAGCTAGTGTTAGGAAACTGAAAACAAAGACCATATCGACCCAGAGGCCTAATGCCAGATATGATGTTTCTTGCTCCTCAGTTCGGAATCGTCTTGGGAGATGACAGATGGATTCATAGGGAGGATCGAAGCCTGCCAGCCAACCTTGTAAACTCACCATGGACCAGGGCTTCAGTTTCAGCACACTGGTGAGTGGCATTGTGGGAGGAGGAGGACAGCTGATATTACTTGGAGGTGGGTCGTAGGGACAGAATGGCTTACTCTGACTCACTGCCATTAGTATTCCCATTGCAGCTGCTCCATCATTCAGATCCCTCCATCCTGGAGTGGGCGAGAGGGAAGGAACGGATGCAGCCCCCTTCGCACTTCACTTCCCCTCTTCGTGAATGCGTGCTCAAACATAGGTTTCTTATTCTGGCCACCCAGAATCCTATTCTCTAGCACGAGGTCATAGACTTAAATGTTGATTTTTGTGCCTGTACTGTTTAAAAGTCAAGCAAGCTAACATGTCCAACAAGTGTATCAGCTCGGCAGTCCCTCGTTGGAGTCCATCAATGTCCTGCTGCATGTTGATAAGACGCCCACTCTTTTCAGTGACCCTAAAACAGAGCCTCTGTTTAGTCATTAGTATGAGAGCTGGAAGCGAACTCAGCGTGGGTGCTGCTGGGAGTTCCGGTTTCGCTCAAGCTGGGTGATGAACAGAGCTTATGTTGTGTTTATTGGAGGCCTGTGATGTCTTTAGGACCAAATGTTTTGTGCCACTGGCGTATGGGGACCGATCCTAGTTCAGTGTGCCTATCTAGAGCAATTTTTTGGCGGAGCTAGAATCAGATTGATTAGAAACCTAGAAAAGTTTCAGCGCACAAAAAAGTATTTAGAATAGATGGCTAAATTGTGTAATATAACATCACTGTATGTCTTTATCAGCAATAGTATTTTGTAGCTTATAAAACACTTGCGCATTTGGTCCCTGCTCTGTATTCTCATGGTTTTTGTTGTCCTCTCCGTTTGCAGAAGAAGTTAGCGGCAGAGCCAGATCACACTGACGTTACTCTGCCAGCGGTCGAACGTGTGCGGGCCCTCAGCAAAATGGGCTATAATATTGAAATAAATGAAGACATCGCCCCGAGACGCTACTTCCGCTCTGGCGTGGAGATGGAGCGTATGGCAGCTGTTTATCTAGAGGAGGGCAGTCTGGAGAATGCTTTTGTCCTCTACAACAAGTTCATCACGTATGTTTTTTAAAATGTATTTCATTTTATATCATTACATGTCCTACACTATATAGGGTCACAGGGATGCTGGCAATCAGTCCTTAACTTTATTTTCTTATTTCACTATTGTGCAGTTTATTTGTTGAGAAACTCCCTAGTCACAGAGACTATCAGCATTGCAACGTCCCTGAGAAGCAAGTGATAATGAAGGTAAGCCCCTGGCATGTTACTCATAGGAACTGATTGAGCCCTGTGGCGCTCAGCCCACTGTAAATCTGATTAGCATTATGCTCAATTACCTTGGCTAGAAGACTTGTCAGGCTCCCAGCTGCTCACATGGTGGGTTTTCCTTGTGTGGGCACATGTTCTGCTTTTGTTTCAGCATAGTGACATGAAACTCAGTTTAGTCAAAAGGTTCTTCCTAGTCACCTGAGGTATCAGTCATTGTCTAAGAGATACATTAAAGCAATTTTTTCTTATGAATGTTATCATTTTTAGCCTGAGGTTT
Organism: Enteromius treurensis; assembly: GCA_032275025.1. NCBI lineage: Eukaryota > Metazoa > Chordata > Actinopteri > Cypriniformes > Cyprinidae > Enteromius > Enteromius treurensis. Next base: position 4,643,947 of record JAUCMU010000021.1, on the reverse strand, counting down.
ATGTCAAAGTCATTAACCATGATTCGCTAGTTGTTATTGGTAGTGAAATGCAATTAGTATCGCTAGAAAGGAATTCCTATTCTAGAGGTTTTGCGGAACATGAGTTTTTGTTAGTTTCGGTGGTAAAAAAATTGTTTTGTTTTTTTTGAAGATCTGTTAAAATTTTCGTGTACTACAGTATTCTGTAAAAACAGACAGTTGCCGTTCCTGGGGGTCTTTAACCTAATGATCTTAATGTCTGCTGATGGTCCCTGAATGTGAAACAAAGATGAGTAATTGGTTGAAGTATGTCTATTCCGAGCTTTTAAAAAAAATCATTATGTCCTTGAAAGCTTTAGCGCATATTGATCTGGTACTTGCTGTCTGTAACACAACCCCTAATGTTTGTCCCATTATCTGTTCATTATGTTCAGAAATTGCAGGAAGTGGCATTTCCACGAAAGGACCAATTGAAGAGACTTCTCCATGAGAAATACAGCAAAGAGCACAGTGAATATCTAAAGAGTCAGGTATAAATGGGCAGAGTACTTTTCATTCAGTGCAGATGAATTACCTGTTAATCAAATTTCATTATTGTGAAAATTAGCCATGATGTGTGAATATTTTTGCAGGCTCAAGCTATGGCTGTTGACATGTGTAGTGAACGACTGCAGAAGATGTCTATGTTGGAGGAGGAACGACAACGTGTAGCACAGCTCAGGAAAATGCAAATCGAGTCTGAGCAGTTCCGCTACTTTGAGGACCAACTACGTAGACAAGAGCTGGCCGGTCGCAGGGATGAGGCTATCCCCAAAGTGCCTGAACAAACTGACGGGTCCTGCTTATCCCAGACCCAGAGAAACCATGTGCGCCTTGACCCCAATCGTAACAAACCAGCGGCCCCTGTCCCCAAACCTGCAGCAACCTTAGCAGCTGTACAAAGTAGGTTAAACTGCATATCATATATATTTCATGGATATGTATATGTGTATATATATATATATATATATATTAGGGGTGTAACGGTTCACGAAAATCACGGTTCGGTTCGATACGATACAGTAGTGTCACGGTTCGGTATGTTTTCGATACGGCAAAAAGAGAATATCTTAGTTTTTTTTTTCTTCACATTTTTATTTATTAAAATCCACTTACATCCAGGGAGCCTTTTCTTCCTGCGGGGCAATCCGCGTGAGGGGAGACGAAAGGGGAGAGATCCACTATTTAATTTCGTGGTGTATGTGTCACCAAAGGCTTAGGGGTCGCTCACATGCAGCATGTTTTGCGGGTGCAAGATCTTCATTTTCAACAGAGCCGCGCAGTTTAAAATCCAAAGCAGAAATGATTTTGTAACTGACAGCGCTTTCTTGGTT
>JAUCMU010000021.1:4630142-4642495 GCA_032275025.1 Enteromius treurensis | reverse complement strand
CAAATAATTTATGAAAATGTATTTTCACTGCCATTTAAAAGTTTGGGGTATTTTGTTTTGGTAAGAATTTATTTTAACTCACCAAAGCTGCATTTATTTGATCAAAGTACATTAAAGACAGTATATATTTTTTTTCAGGATTCTTTGATGGATAGAAAGTTTTACATTTTAAATATATAAATTGTGTCTTTACTATCATCTTTGATCAATTTAATAAATCATGGCCGGATATAAAGCACAATTTTGAATGATAGTGTATTTATTAGGTTAGTAGTCCTAAGTAGGATAATTTACAGTAGTAGATTATTACAAAACAAACCCCTTTATAGTGCTAGAAAGCTTATGACCCTGAAGTGGTTTATTTTGTTTTCTTATCTGACTTGTGTTATTAGCAGTTCTAAGTATGTTTTTGTGCGTTTCTAGATCAGCGTGTCGAAGGCCTCAGGCGGGTTTTAATTCCACGAGACCTGACTTACAGGTTCCTTCTGCTGGCTGACAGTAACACAGCGAGAGGAATTGAGACGTGTGGAGTTCTCTGTGGAAAACTGGTAAGGCCTCAGCTGGAGCATACTTCCTATTTGTGGGTGGAGATTTTTTTTTTTTGTTCATGAATTTGCTATAATTCTTTACTGGAGAGAGTGTAAATAATGTTTGAGGAGTCTGTTGTACTTGTTTTTTGGCTAGTTATATGCTACCTTTCTCATTCGCTGTAAAACTAGGAGCTTCTCTGTTGCACAATCATTGTAAATGTTAGGTGTGGATATGGACTTCCTCATACTTTCACCACATGTGAGACTATTCATGAGCATTACACAGAATTTCAGTGTCTTATTCACCAACCACCTGCAATCCATCTTAATTTTGTAGAAATTGCCTTCCTCTCAGCGTTTTGTCTGTGGCGCATTTCCCCTTTGTACACTTTCATCACTTGCCCCCCCCCCCCCCTTGATTCTTTTTTCAAATAGTTTAATAACAATTTAAATATTAAATGAATGCATTAACCGTTGGGTAACTCAGACTAGAGTGAGCTTGGTGACTCCATGTAGATCTTTAGTGACCCCTAGCTGCTGCTCAGCTACCTCAAAGAATGAATTGGTTATTTTTGACTCCTGTGATTGTGGAATGCTGTGACCTCCTGATATGTTGTGCATTAACAGACAAACCAAAATCTTTTCCCGTAGACGCACAATGAATTTGTGCTGACCCATGTGATCGTGCCCAAGCAGTCCGCTGGCCCTGACTACTGTGACATGGAGAACGTGGAAGAGCTGTTCAGTTATCAGGACCATCATAACCTTCTGACCTTGGGTTGGATCCATGTGGGTGTCTCTCTTTTTCAGGCTGTCACCTATTTTCTAAAAGTAAAGCTGTGCACCTCTTTTTTTCACACCTTTGGCAGGTGAAAATCTTGCTGGTGACTAATTTTCAGACCCACACAGAATCTAAGCCTGTAGAAAGCGACACATATTTTTACAGTGTTTGAGCAGCCATCGTTCACATTCCATTTCTCTTGTCTTTTACTTTTCAAGAAACATTAGTACAGTACGTTTCAAGGAACCATAGTTGGTCTGTGATCTGTAAGGACCAGGGTGGATTTCCCAAAAGCAACTAAAATGTTTTTAAGTCATTGTTTTTTTATTATCTAATCCTTCACTTTAAAACCATAATATTATCCTGTGAGTTTTGTGATCCATTGAATCCTAGCTCCAAAATCAGTTAAAAAAAAAATTGAAAATAAATAAAATGAATAATTTAAATGAAACCTTGCATGTAAGCTAGTGGTGTATATACACTACTGTTCAAATGTGTGGGGTCAGTAAGATTAATTGTTTTATTCAGCAAATATGTAAAAAAATATTGCTCATTTGAACTAGGACTAAAGCAATATCTGCTTCACATTGAGCTTTGTCACCAATAACATAACATTAACAAATAGACAATTGTACTTTGAATTTATTTAATTATAAATACAATAAGTACAATAATATTGTAAAATACTATTACATTTAATTATGAGAAATCTTCTGACTTTTAAACAAGTTTACTATATAAAAAAGGCTACTTAAACAATTCACTAAACTTTTATTCATAGTCTTCAGATCAACTGGTGATCATTTTTCAAGGTCAATTATTTCATGGCTGCATGAGAACAAGGAGCTACTAATGTTAATTAATTATTCTTTTTTTTTTTAATTTTTATGTTTTTGCCTCATAGACACACCCGACACAGACAGCCTTTCTCTCCAGCGTGGATCTGCACACACACAGCTCTTATCAGCTCATGCTACCTGAAGCCATCGCTATTGTTTGTGCACCCAAACACAATGAGTGAGTATAACACTTACAAAACTCCCACACCCTCCATTATGTTCATACACCATAAAGTTTATTTTCCCTGCAGCTCCTAATTAATGCAGATTAATTTATTTGTAACAAAAGGTGTTTGATTGTTTAACACTTGTTTATCCTTTAAACATCCATGAATCATTTGTTTTTTCTATTGTTAAAAAACATTGAATGAATGACTCACATTAGACTATGAATTAATGACACTAAATGTCATAGATATTGTGCTTTATCTTTTGTCCAAATGGATTATTTTTTTTATGGAGAGTAAAAATATAAAATAAAATAAAAAAGTATATAGAAGTATATATATATATATATATATATATATATATAAGTATGCCACACCTATAGATAGATATAATTTTTTTGTGTGTTTTAATTATAATTTAGATAATCTAATATTCTTGTCATTTTGCTTCTTCAGCACAGGAGTGTTTAGACTCACCAGTGCTGGAATGGGAGAAGTGGCCGGATGCAGATTGAAAGGTTTTCACCCCCACTCTAAAGACCCTCCTCTGTTCACTGTAAGAACCCTCTGTTCCTGCTGTGAATATGAAAATCAACAGCTATAAATGCCTTGTTCTGTTACAAATTTTGACATCAAAATAGACCTTTAGAGAAGTGAAAGTTTTTTTTATATATATATATATATATATTTGCAGATTTGCAAGCACGTTGTGGTGAAGGACTCGAAAACGACAGTTCTGGACCTCAGGTGACAGAGGAAGAGAGGAAATATTTCAGTATCAGCGAACCATTGAGAATATTTATATCTTTCTTTACTTGAAGGCTTTTTTGTATTTATTTATTTTACAAAAAGGTACTGTGAAACAGAATCCCTCAGCTACACAGTTTGCTGTGAGCAGGTTTAGTGAAGTTATTGAGATGTTACAATGGTGTTTTGTGTTTTTTAGGTCATCATGCGCTTTTTGTTCGTGGCCAGTTGTTCAAAAATGTTGAGGTCAGATTGTACCGTCTCTTATGATCTGACTGTTGTCTTTGTCCTCAAGGTGGCGCCCTTTATCAAGGCATACCATGAGGCTGGTTCATTGTGAATTGATTTCAGGACAAGAAAGTTGTGTGGGTGATTTGCCTTTTGATATCCAGCGATATCACTTTCAGTACTCGTTCTAACACAATATACACTGAAGAAGTGAAATTCCTTTTTAAACCTAACTGAATTTTCTAGTTTTGTGTATGCTGCCAGTACAAAAATACAACTAATTGCTATGAGAGTCATTTTTTAGGCCTTACTACATATTACTATCATTTTTGTGGTTGAATGGTTATATGCAGTCAAGTGAAGAAAATATCAGGCTAATGGATTTCTGTCTTTCAAACTTAAGCCTATTGACGCAATACGAAGTTGGCCAGCGAGTTGTTTTGATTTCCAACTTCAACATTTTTTTCCCCAATGTGGATCTGATTACATATGAAGTGACGCTTGAGAAGTATAAACAAGATTGGGATCTCTTAGACCACACCAAAGTTCCAGAATAAGCAAAGAAACCTAAGAGATATTACCAGAGGGCCTTGAACGCACCGATCTCAGGGTTACATTCCCTCATTTTAACAGCTCAATTCTTGTTTCTACTGTTTTATGGCTTAAGAAGGAATCTTTTTGTCACCAGCGGAAGTTGAAATACAATGTATGATAAATTGTGAACTGATTCATGCAGTTCAGTGAGTGTTGATGAATATAACTTGTTTTTCTTGTAAAAGAAATTGTGAATTTCACTGAAATTGTGCTGTTTTGTGTAATCGAGAGTACAAAGAGGCTTATGTGTCTGTACAAGCACCAATTTTTTTTCCTCAGCGCATTTATTAATAAAAGCTAAATGACCTCTGCTTTCAGACAGCATGACAATGCTTTTTTATTTTTTTAATCTGTAACTGATTTAGAGCGGGAAACTTATCACCTTTCCAAGCAAACTGATGTAAGCACTGTTAGAATAATGAAATAAGTAGCAAACATTTAGCGTGATTCATTATGGGTTAATGATTGCTAATACATTCTTTAACAGGATTTGCATTTGATTGCTGATTCATTTATCTGCATTTTTAGGGTCAAAAATGGGATCATTTCATGAAATTAACACCTTTCCAATTAAAAAAACTTAATTTTCATGGCACTAAAGATACAAAGAATATTAGTGTATTTTAACAGAAGTTGCACTCAAAAGCACAAACACATTAAATATTATAAATGAACTAGAGCTACCTTTTAAAATTGTATTCATTTCCATTGGTTTTTCAGGCTTGAAATTCAAAATAAAATATTTCCATGATCATAGGAATGTTTTAACCAAATTGCAGTGAATGTGAGTGTATATAGAATTATGTCTACTTATGAAAATGATTAATTAAAAAAATATATATAATTTAGATCATTTGTGCAAATATTACTAAGCTATGTAAATTGTAAAGTGAAACACAGGTTATTATTGCAGAGCTTTATTCCTTCAAGGAGTTATCATATGATATGATCCATACAGACTGCCTGAAAGCCGACATGCAGTTGTGTTACCTCGTAGCATTTTAACACAAAAGTGAGCCCTGTTCCTCGACGCCATCTCCTCACCTCTGGATTCTCACTACTTCAAGGAATCTCCCAAATCTTTCATATTGGCAGCACAATCAAGCTTTTTAACCCATTGAGAACAACACTATAATGTCATGACACAATTCAATCGAAACATTCAAACAGATGTGGGCAGTGCAAGACAAAACAATAGAGGGAAGTAAAGGGTACGTTCACAGTTTACAGGCTATGAAGCAATAGCAGAATTAGGGAACCAGGAGGGAACTGGAGGTGTCGTTTAGAAGCACTTGCGATGCACAATGGATGGCCCAGCCTCGTCATACTCCTGCTTGCTTATCCACATCTGCTGGAAGGTGGAGAGGGAGGCAAGGATGGAGCCGCCAATCCATACTGAGTACTTGCGCTCAGGTGGGGCGATGATCTGAGTGTATAAAATTACAAGCAGTTTTAGTAATGTTGTGGTTTATTACTCTGAAACAAACTGCTCTGACACAATATTAGTTATATAAAGCCCTATATAAATGGTGACTTTACTTTTATCACTTTTATTTTAGTTTACAATATCCCTGGTTAGATGAGTAACTGCAGTAGTACTTAGTAATGATCAAATCAGATACACGTAATTTGCCTGTGCTGACCTTGATCTTCATAGTGCTGGGGGCCAAAGCAGTAATCTCCTTCTGCATCCTGTCTGCAATGCCAGGGTACATGGTGGTACCACCAGACAGCACGTTGTTGGCGTACAGGTCTTTACGTATGTCAATGTCGCATTTCATGATGCTGTTGTAAGTGGTTTCATGGATGCCAGCAGATTCCATTCCTAACAATAAGTGCGTATCAATGCATTTATACCATTGCACTCTGAATCCATCAAGTGAAAAGAGAAATGAAGAAAGAGGAACGAGATATCACCGATGAAGGATGGCTGGAAGAGCGTCTCAGGGCAGCGGAACCTCTCATTGCCAATGGTGATGACCTGTCCATCAGGAAGCTCATAACTCTTCTCCAGGGAGGAGGAAGAGGCTGCAGTGGCCATCTCATTTTCAAAATCCAGTGCCACATAGCACAACTTCTCTTTGATGTCTCTGACAATTTCTCTTTCAGCTATACAAGGCAAATGAGAATAGAAATTTGTTAAACTGAAACATGTAAATTAATCAAAGTAAAAGGCTTTTCCCCCACAACAGCATGTATGCTTAATAAAGCAATATCATTATGCTTGTACTCTACATCTCCAAACTCACCAGTGGTGACGAATGAGTAGCCTCTTTCAGTTAGGATCTTCATGAGGTAGTCAGTGAGATCACGGCCAGCCAAGTCCAAACGCATGATGGCATGCGGAAGAGCATAGCCCTCATAAATGGGCACATTGTGGGTGACACCATCACCAGAGTCAAGGACAATGCCTGTTAAACATGAATGAAGAGCTTTGTAATACACTGCAACATATGTCAAATCTGAACTACAACCTAATTGACAGGTGAACTGACCTGTTGTACGACCAGAAGCGTAGAGGGACAGCACTGCTTGGATAGCTACATACATGGCTGGAACATTGAAGGTCTCAAACATGATCTGCAGAGTAAGACCAGCACTGTGTTTGATCCAAAAAATATTTGTTTTATTAAAAAAAAATCTGATTAATCTTTTCTTTGACACTGCCAAGAAATCTGTAGATCAGTCACTCTATGTGTATACTGTATTAATGGGTCTTTTTTATAGAATTGTCGTCACAAACACACAATGTGACCAGTCTAAATTGAATTGCAAACAAATTAGCTGTTATTTTTAGATAATCTAAAACAGCACAACTAGCGTAGCTGTTTTCCTAAACAAATGAGTTATTGTGTGAATTCTGTTGTTGGCAATTTGAATAAACAAGTTGCCAGTATTGAAGAGTTATGAGTATATAGTTATGAACACATCATAACTACTGCCCTATGGTAATTACATATATTTATATATTCACCAAGGATACATTAAAATAACCAAAAGTGAAAATAAATACAGTTCTGATGATACAAAGATTACCTTTAAAATATTTTTTTTTAATTTTCAGCCATCAAAGGTTCCTAAAAAAGTATCATCTGTTTTCAACATTTATTAATAAAACTAAATGCTTCTTGAGCACAAAATCAGCATATTAAAAGTTTTTTTTAAGAATCATGTGTCAATTTTTTAAATTGTGCGTCCTTGGGAATTGCCTAGGAATTTTTTTCTTTAGCATGTTTGATTTTAAATGAATAACATAAGGTCTGTGGTTAACATTACTTGACTTTTTATATTTTATACTACAACCTAAATTACACATAAATATACCTCAAACATGCATTTTGCAGCCACCATGGGGACTTTTTCTTCTACTACCAAAGCCACAGAGGGTTTTTATTTTTACTACTGACAATCGTAGCAGTTAAATAATTACCTCCATTGAACGTTTGAATACATTGAATGTAATTATGTTGTGAAAAATAATGTAAATCACAACTCCACAGTTTATTGTTGTTCTTTCTGCATAATTTAGCACAGACAAAGGCTTTTTTCCTAAAGTACCGCAAACAAGATTCACAGTTTGTCTGGCGATACTACTGTAGGCGTATCTGATAACATCTCAAGGCCCTGAAGGCTTAAAGGAGATACAATGGTGTTGAAGCAAATGCTTTTCAGTTTTATATACTACAGATAATTACATTATAAGCTTTCTTATTCAACTTGAATTCAGCTCAAACCTGGGTCATCTTTTCCCTGTTGGCTTTGGGATTGAGAGGGGCTTCTGTCAGCAGAGTGGGGTGCTCCTCAGGAGCCACACGGAGCTCATTGTAGAAAGAGTGATGCCAGATCTGGTGAACATAAACACAGACATTAATGAACAAACTACAATGCAATATTAGTATAATGTATGGGCAAATGAATCACTTTGTGTTGCATAGATAGTAAAATCCGATTCTTACAGTTTAACAAACAGATCACAATCAGAAGGAACCATGTGGGCCGAGACAGAGAGTGAATAATGCCATTTGTTGTGTGCATGTGTTGAATGAAACACTATATGACATGAAATGCGGGACATTGTCACAGTGTGAGTCATTGGTGGGAATAGCTGGAGTTATTTGTAAAAATGCTTTTGATGGACCTAGGTGTAGAGAGTGTATGTGGCGAGACTAGATGTGATGTAGGTGTATTTGCTGTTATAACAAATACTGCCTATGTAATATGGAAATGTAGTACAGTATTATGGAAATACCACAGAGGATAAATTTAAGCATGAAGCACAAAAAAAGCATGTTCATGGAGAGATGGGTAGTCTTTCTACAGTATATTCCCTCCTAATTCGCACTCATATTGTTTTGGATAGATGTCTGTTGGCTTATGATAGGATCTGCTTACTTTTTCCATGTCGTCCCAGTTTGTGATGATGCCATGCTCGATAGGGTACTTGAGGGTCAGGATTCCCCTTTTGCTTTGCGCCTCATCGCCAACGTAACTATCTTTCTGCCCCATTCCCACCATCACTCCCTAAGGTAAACATAAAACTGGTCATACACAAGTTACATAAAAAAACAACCCCCAAAAAGTGTGAGTTCTAGTTAACTTTATCTTTAAAATCTAGTACAATGCAGACAACCTGGGCTGTAGTCCAACTTTCCACAAAGCGTTTGGAAGCATATCAAGACAAATACATAAAACGTGCAGAGCATAGTATGAATGTTAGTTGTCACTCACATCAACTGTGAATGCATATTAAGCTACAGTTAACCTCAAGTAGAAGTTAAAAGACAACATTTTATGTTGTTGTTCCCTTGGCTGTGAGTGAATGCAGTGCATATCGTCCCCTAGTGGTGTACTCACCTGGTGTCTGGGACGACCCACTATGGAGGGGAACACTGCTCTTGGAGCATCATCCCCGGCGAAGCCTGCCTTACACAGTCCTGATCCATTGTCACACACAAGGGCAGTGCTTTCCTCGTCGTCACACATTTTCAGCTCAGATTTCCTTCCTTACTCCTACAGGAGACAATCACTACAAGAAAGTTCATTATTAATCATCATTATTAATTATTCCTAAATGAAATATAAAGACATGTTATTGCAAAAATGTTAAAGTTTTCTTTTAGGGTAGGAATAGTCAATAGTCATTATAATCAGATAAAAAAAACAACAACAATCAGTTGTGTGTGCATTTTACTGGAAATAACCGTGCAAATGTGTAGGTGGGAGTTTGTGTGCACACCCACTGAACTATGAAAAGGAATCCTACAAAGAATGTAAGGTGTACCAGGTAAGTCCATTTATAAACTGAGTCATGCTTCTTTTTACTTTTCTTTCTTTCTTTCCTTCTTTCTTTTTTGGAAAGCATTATAAGGAAAAACAGAACTTGTTTAAATATTATTTAAACTTTGGTTGAAACTTAAAAACTGTGTGAACACACACACACACACATCTCCCTTAAGTCAATCCTGCAGCCCCTGCTGAGTGCACCATGGGAAAACTTCCTAATTTGGAAATGATGGGGAAAGCATGTCTCTCTTTGGGCTCTCCCTCCCTCTTTCTCTGCCTGTGTACAGTACTTTATGAAAAAAGTGAGTGGGTGAGAAAAACAGGGGATGGGTTAGTGGTCCAGAAGAACCATATTTAGTCATAAACCTCACAAATCAAATGGGCTTCCACACATGTCCTAAATTTTAAGTCTTCACTGTCAACTCAGAGCCCTTAACAATCAGCATCACCAAACAATCACATTACAGATAAAAAAATAAAGATGACTTAGATGTGCAAATTAGTTCCCCCGTAAACATAAACACGTTCAGTAATATCCTTTGATTGGCAAAGCTGCAAAAAGAAAATCATTGCATTGTGCTAGCACTTCTAAGGATAATCCTAAGAAACATCAGTGTAAAAACATTACGCACTAATATTTTTCTTAAATTTAGATGAATCTATACTCACAAAACACTCAAAACATTATAAAGCAGATTATACCTGTGCAGAAATTATTTCTTTAAACAACAGTTTCAACATGTTTCAGGTTCCAGCCCTTTATGAAACCTCATTCGAGACTATCAGCATCAGGTATCTCTAAAGCGGGATAGACAGAAAGAGATGGAGGCCGAAAGACAAAAAGAGATGTGAGTGGTGTGAGGCAAAGATGAATGAGACTTACCCTGACAGTGCTGGGCCGGGGGGGGATTTAGCCACTTGGTGATGGTGTACTACTAACTGGCTTGTGGTCTACTTATGTAGTTCCCATCCCTGCTCACCGCACCCTCCCACATCCCAAACAAGGAGCCTGGGCTGCACTCAGATCGGTAGCCTCACTCCACTAAAGCCTTATAGGGATGACTGGGAGAAAACACTCCAATCCAGGCGGCAGCAAGGCGGCCTCCTGCCTCATCACTCAGGGCATTCCAATGGCACTTTTTCTTTTTTCCTCCTTGGAAATTTTGGGGACCTCACCATGCAGGAACATAAACACAGAGCTGGACCCTTCTCTACTACAGACACATATCATAGGCCGCACCTGAAACAGAGAAAGAATGGCATGTCATTTATTGATGTGGTGGCAAAGCTCACAATTTCTTAATATTATCAAAGTTGAAAACAGTTGCTGTTTAGTATTTTGGAGAAAACCGTAAAACACGTTTTTTTCCAGGATTCTTTGATTAATATTATAATGAAAAAAGGGGGACATTTTTTGTAACATAACTGTTATCATTTTGCATCCTTAAAACCTGATTAAAACTATTATCTTCCTTTAAAAAAGACAGCATATATTTGCATATAAATATTTTCATTTACATGATATCTAGGTGTAAAAAAAACAACAACAACAAAAAAACCTTTTGAGGCAAAGAAAACAAGAATCTGATGTAGAGGAAATAATTATATTATAAATAATAAAATCCTTTTTCTCAACAAAGTTGTGTCTTTGACAGAAGAAATCACAGAAAATGCATAAATCAACAACAAAAAAATGTTCTGTTTAAATTAATTGATTTATTAATCAATTTAAATGATTAATTTATATAATTAATCATCTTCTGGAAAAATTATGCTGACAAAATTTTCAGTCTGAGATGTCCTGTTTGGACCTACCGTATTTGCCAATACACTAAAAAAAGTGCAGAAACAGTTTTCACTCAAAAAATGTGTATTAGTTACAAGTAACACAAGGAATTCAACACAAAATTCAGTTTTATTTACAGTGTACTGAGGCCTAGGTGGCAAACCATTAAATAAATGCAAGATATGATTCAGAACCAGCAAAGTCATTTAAGCAACCAGCATAATCAACCAGCCAGTTGTCTTGCCCATTCACTCATGAAATTCCAAAAATACACTTATCAAGCTCTTTAAAGATCTTTAAAGGAGTTTCCTGTCTAAGACACTAATTACTGTGACCGTTTCAGTTATTTTATTTCTTTCCAAGTTTCTAGTATCTGCCCTTGGATCACATTCTGATTCAAGCCTACAATGGAAAAACCCCATGGAATGCTTCTGATTTAATAACAGTCAGCACATATATTCCACTGAAATGGAAAGTTCACACAGATGCGTAGAAAACATAACTAAATGACAGCCTAGAGAAAGGAAAGCTGCATGTGATGCAACACACAACTAACTGGAAGCACCAGTTCACTTTAGGCAGGTTTGGCCTGTGTTGTTTTTTTTCTTTTCTTTTTTGGATACATTCCTGGGAAGAGCTCATTTCAGGATTTTTCTCTCAAGTAAACAAACTTGCAGAATGCGTCTGTCTCATTTTAGGCCCTTTTCTGCTAGGTTGTCCTCATTCAAGGAAAGAGCTAGCATTTCCCTTCCCCTTCAGCAGTACGCACAGCCTTGTCGCACCAAAAAAGGAACTGTTCTGTAAATAAGAAAAGTCTTGGCAGCCCACTGCACTCAGAGGCATGTAAGGGAAGAAATGACCCCTCTGAAGGTGTGGTCTGGGAAATCACACAAAACAAAGTTGCAGCTGCAGCTACAGTGTATGTTGAGCGCAAATGTCTCCATTCTTGTGTGTATGGAGGAAGACCCCTTAGATGGGGGAAAGGCCAGAGGAAATGTTCGCACACCCTGTAAAAAGCATTTTCTTTAATTTCATTATCCTTAATGATACTTTGCAGCTTCATTGCCATGTTTAGATGTACTTTCAAATCCCATGTCGCTGCCTTGTATTCTGTTTAGGAAGTACAGTAAGATTCAAACTCAAAGTTTTGGGAATAGTATGTGAAAATGGATTTTAACAAAATGGAATTAATCTTTTTGACACGTTTTTATTATATTTTCTTCATACAACTTTACCAACACTGTCTAAATAATAGCTTACTTTTTTCTTTACAATTTATATTACATACCCACAGTGGGAATTTTTCACTCTTTGATATATTGCAGCCATTTGCTAAAATCATTTAAGTTCATTTTTCCCTCATTAATGTACACACAGCACCCCATATTGACAGAAAAC
>JAUCMU010000021.1:4617814-4630042 GCA_032275025.1 Enteromius treurensis | reverse complement strand
GCTGTGGGGGTGTTTTTCAGCTGCAGGGACAGGACGACTGGTTGCAATCGAGGGAAAGATGAATGCGGCCAAGTACAAGGATATCCTGGACCAAAACCTTCTCCAGAGTGCTCAGGACCTCAGACTGGGCTGAAGGTTTACCTTCTAACAAGACAATGACCCTAAGCACACAGCTAAAATAATGAAGGAGTGGCTTCACAACAACTCCATGACTTTTTTTGAATGGCCCAGCCAGAGCCCTGACTTAAACACAATTAGGCATCTCTGTGGAGAGATACAAATGTTTACCATCCAACCTGACAGAACTGGAGAGGATCTGCAAGGAGAAATGGCAGAGCATCCCCGAATCCAGGTTTGAAAAACTTGTTGCATCTTTCCCCAAAAGACTCATGGCTGTATTAGATCAAAAGGGTGCTTTTTTGTTTGTATGTTTTTGGGTTATACTTTTTGTACATTTAATGTACTAAGCTAAACTATTATCAGCAGCAACATGTAGAAGAGTTTGCTACTGGGCGGCGGACAAAACCTCTGCTTGTTTGGAATGTGGTTTGACCGAAAATGGCATCCAGCCTGTGTCTTATTGGACACCTAGCATCAACATGTATCTTCCCAAGCAGCTCTGGAATGTCTTATGACATCTGCGTGCAATGCTGTGCACTATCATTGTTCCTCAATCTCACAAACCATGTTAAGCTATTTCTTATTCAAAATCTCCTCACTGATGATTCAACCCTTTAAAACTTTGAAAGTAGCATATGTAAGAGATAAAACAAGAAACTAAAGGGAAGACGGCAAAGACAGGGGAACTTTTTTTTACTATTTTTTTACAGTGTGTCTTGGAAGCAGGCTATAAATTTAATCAGTATTATATGGTTGCTTCTCCTATCACATTTTATTTAAACACATTTCAGTTACTCATAAATCCCCAAGTATTAATGTCCAGTCACTGCATTCATTCCTGTTTTGCCCTCTTGTGGCGATTCTTTTCAGACATCTTTTTAGTGCATTAGAAAAATATTTTGTTATATTTAGCCTATAACCATACGAATTTGAGGTCTTAACTAACTACACGAATCCACCTTCTCTGAAAATAAATGGGCATGCTGTCACAATGGATACGTTGCTTGCCTCAAGAAAATCTGCCCCCGCACAGAAATATCAAACCATTATTTTAGCCAGTGAATGCTGTAAATAATAAGTTGTATACGTGTATATCATTTACAATGTGATAACTTGCTTGTACATCGAAAAAAAACCAACCTTATCTTTTATGGGTTAATAATGTAACCTGTAGCCTACCACAACAACTAGCAACTACGACATATAAGTTTAAGTTTGGAAAATACAATTTTCTATTTTTGTGTTGCAGAATTAGCTACTTAGATAAAGCCTTCTAGCTCAGGTCTCCCCTATTTATTTACTGTCACTATTCATTAATAAAAACGCACTTTTTTAAATGCCGATGTCTGTCTGCCTCACACGTTAAATTTTGTTTCCGAGTATTTCATCACGCTGTGAAAAGGAAACCGTCAATAGAAAGCGAACGCGTCATGGACTTTCCCTTCAGGTTAAACAGTGATGAAAGGCGCTTTATCACGTGAATCATCACACTGCAAACAAACACTGATCCTCACGGGGCGCTCATTCATTCTTTTGTGTGAGACTGATGGAGAAAAGATGCAGCGTGGCTTGGGATTTCCAGTCTTTCGAAAATCTGATAGCATATAGGCGTCATATTGTAGTTATTTTGAATGTATAGCATGCACACTATTTTAAATAGATTTTTAATCAAATAAAATAAAACCATTTGATGGAAATTTGTCATACAACTGAAATATATGTTTCTGAGAAAGGTTTTTGAGTGTAGGCTATATCTAATAATATCTAATAATAATATAAAAATATATTATTGTCGAATAGGCCTAAACGTAATGAAATGTGGTTCTTCTACCCTCCTACTTTGAGTAGGCTTTTTAAATATAATATTTAATGTTTAATTTTTAACATTAACAAATATTACAAATTTGTAATAATCCTTTGACCTAGATGAGACCATGTGGTTTAAACCAGCAGGAAATGCACGAATGCGGCTGTGACATGTTTAAAGACACCACAAACTACCTGTGAAAAATATATTCTAGACCAACTCATTACAAGAAATCCAACATAACAGAATACACACAGCCTACTTAATTTTACACCAGTACCTGAAAAGAAAAAAATATTATGCTTGAGGGCACATTATATTTTAACTTAACCCTTTTTAAACTTTCCATTGCAAATAAACTGAGCTCTATACGTCACACATCGGAAGGAAAATATTAGAGACGTGATGGAAGACATTAGTGTATTCATCGACATATTCTGTGGTAATTATGTACATCTGCTTGATTTCCTCTCTGTTTTGATATTACACTGTGGTTTCCTTTATGTTGAGTAAAGTCTTGAAGGGTATTCCAAATCTATATTTAAAAAAAGCCAAAGACCATTACGGCCAGTGTTGGGGAACTTTACTTTTAAAAGTAAGGCATTACAATATTGCGTAAAAAAAGTAACTAACTTGCTTTTTATGGAAAGTAATGCATTATGTTATTTTTGCGTTACTTTTTAAAGATGGGCAGAGCTTGAGTGTTTGTTTTAAATATAAGAAGTTGTATATGTATGCAAATGCAAAGCCCTTTCACACAAGTGTAATAATATTCAGAGTTTGTTTGAATTAATTTAGATGAATATTAAATCTGTTTTTTGAGAGTGAGATGAGTTAAGGCAGTCACACACTGCACACAATGCAGTATTTCTGGAGACTTGTCAGTCAGTAAATAAGAAAACAAAGTAACTAGTATCTAGTTATATTATGGTAAAATTTAAAAAAATAATGCTTTACTTTACTAATTACTTGGAAAAAGTAATATTATTACATAACTCGTAGCCTATTACTTGTAATGCATTACCCCCAATTATGACATTGCTGAAACTTTGTCCGGTGTCACATTTAATCATGTTTTAAACAGACCACATGCCACTGCCAACTGTAAATCCCCTTATAATATATTTATTGGTTCATTCAAACAAATCTACATGTTTAGATAGCTCTGAAGTTTACATTTTTATTCACAACCCCAATCACAAAAAATCAAGAAGCGGTGATTGGTTTATTCACTTCAAACTTTATTTGACAAAAGTACTAAGAAAATATTCCCAATGTTTTCACTGACCAACTTAATGGAATTTTGTAAAGACAGCTACTCATCAGTCTGAAGCAGTTAATGCCTGATTCTCCTTTTCCTGATGGGCCATATATTTTCAATAGGAGTCAGATCTGCTGGCCATGAGTCAGTTATGCAGTGTCATCTGAGGTCATGCACATTTATCTACTGTAATGTTTCCTGCCTTGCCCTATGTACTGAGATTTCTCTGGATTCCCTGAATCTTTTCACAATATTTTGTATGGTAGCAGGTGAAAGGCCCAAATTCTTGTGGATTTTGCATTGAGAATGTGACTTTTGGTTTGTTTGCTGCAAAAAATTTGCACAAAATTATTTTGATAAGTCAATAGGATATAAGGTTTTATAAGGTTTTATTCATTCATTTATTCAGTCAGTCATTCAATTATTTCCCAAGGAACCCCTTTATGAATGGGTAACAAGGATTAGTATGATCAGTTGTTTTTGCATATTAATCTGGGAAAGGACATTTAACTGATATTATAATTCTTGCCAACAGATAATAACATATGGCCAATGAACTTAATGTGATAATTTGTCAGAAATTATATGGTAACTTAAAAAAATAGGCCTATAACGTGCGGTTTCTGTTCCTCAGAAATAAATGTTCAACACATGACTTTAACACATTTGTTTGTCCTGCCATAACTCTCTTTCCAGAGTATTGTCATCTCCATTGCCAGATCAGATTGCTTAATAAGATACTTCAACTCAATAACATTTCTTACAGAGCTTATATTTTCAGTAAATTGGATGAGAGTGCCTTGAACTGACGCAAGAAAGCAGTGTGAATCAGTATGTTGAGATAAGCTTGATATCTTCTATTGCTGCCAGAATCCATGTCTCAAGAAGAACAAGTTAGTACAAGGCTGCTTTGATTTATATCAATGTCACACTTTATCAACCACAAAAATTTCTGTGCGTCACTTTATTTCTCTTTATTATTATAAAATGTGTTGTTGACATACCAGAATTCTACAACTGAAATTCACAATGTGTAATAAACACACAGATGACTACATGTTTTCCAGTTTGTGAAAAGTCTCAGATATAATACTATAATTATAATTCATAATAATTAACTGTTAAGCTAACTGAGACTCGTCATAGCACACTCTTTTGTTGATTTTGATTGCTTTCATTATTGTCCTCATTTGTGAGTCATGGATAAAAAGTGTTTGTGGATAAAAGTGTTTCCTAAATAAATAAATGTTAATGTACTACAAATTTTTTTTTTTCCAAACTACATAAAAACCAAGAGGGGCTTGTGTGTTCCCAGTATGTACTGCAGCGTGAATAAATTAAACAATAAAAGGATCATTGCTGTTTGTGGACTTAAAAAAGCCCCAAAATATGTTTAAGATTGTTTTTTTAAACTATTCTGTTTGGTTTTATAAACTAATTTGTAATGTTTGATTATCATGTTTATTGAGAAGAGGGCAAAGCAATGAGTGACTAATTATGTCCAACAAAATTCCAGTCAAAATAGGAGATTATAAGAAACCGTAGCATATCCGTCATAACTCCACATACCTGGCAAAAAAATTGATACTGTGGAGGACCAGGAATGTTGGTCTCTTATGAGGACTCTTATTCACAAAACTTTTCAAATAAGCCCACAGTGAAATAATCAAACACAGTGAAAAGCACAGATCCAGTGAAAAGTTTGAATTGTGTCTCTGAACGAATGTGAACTTGGGTAAAACATTTTCACTCATTTCTATGGGTTCAATTTAAATTAGCAACAGGCTGCTTCTCAGAGACAGATTCAGTTCCTCATATCTGAGATAAGGTTCACTAAACCAATATTTAATTCTAATTCATTCCATTACGCTACTTGAGTAATATAAATTGTGTGACAGCATAAAATAAAAAGGGTAAATGAGTAATAATAATAAATAAATTAATAGTAAATGGAGTTTTATAGCGACACAACTATATTTTGAGGATATTCAAACAAGCATATTTAACATACAAGTGTCAGAAATGTTAGAAATGTAGATTAATTCTATATAACGAGAAAGAAAGTTACTGAGCATTTGGGGAACGTGGTTAGAGTAGCAGTGGGTTAATGTTTAGCAGACATAAGTCAGTCATATCTTCTCTGGAAATCAGCAGTGATTGGAGAGTCTGATTCATTTAGGCCAAACTGTGTTTCAAGACTAAAAGTCTCCATAATAAAAATTACTCTACAGTAAATTCTAGTGTCTTAGTTTGGTTTGCCGCTTCAACCCTAATTAATACTCTATAAATAATGGATTTTTTTCTAACTGATAATTAGAAACATGACAAATAAGTTGTTTGTTTAAATGACTAATAACTTTCACAGCTAGTTCTGGTCTTACACAGTTCAAGTTGCTCTAAAAAGCAGAAGTAAAGCTTTACAACTGGGTGAACTGGGTGACGTTTCATGAACTCTATCATACCCTTCATTCACATTTTGTACTTAAATAATACAAGTCTTATTGAGTCGCCTGACTCCTGCTTTGACATTTCCATTTTTCCACCACATCAGCTTATAATGTTTGTTGTAGGATTGTTGGATCAAATCTCATCTAAGTGTTTGGGTTTCAGGTTATGTGTCTACGAAAAAGTCTTTAAAAAGAGTTGGTATGCACTGACAGTTGTGACAGATCACATAACCAGTTACAGGGGATTATCATGGGCTCTTTTCATTACATATGTCAAGTTCACACATGTCAGTCAGAATGTAGTAAAATTAGACCCAGGGCTACAGGTTGATATAAAGGGCCCCATAACAGATGACAGAAATGTCTGATTACAGCTCTTGGAGTATTAACACTAGGAATCCTTATGCAAAACTGGCCTCTGTAATGATTTTTGCTCTTAGAGTTAGTCTATGGTAAGCATTACACCCCAGTATAAACAATCCAGTGATAATATGAGAGTAAAAATATTGCCTAATATTCAAGCGCTGAATAAAGTTAGCACTCATATATGTCAGTTAGGGTGTGTTTCAGACTTTTTCGTTAGTGTTTTACTGTTACATCATGTGTCTGTATTGACCTTTTTGTCTTCTCATTGACCAAAACTTTTTGATCTATAATTAAACTGGGTGTATTCTCTTGGAGTCACCCACACTATATTTATAGATTCCACTGCGGTTTGGAACCTTAAGGCTGTTCCACCTTAACACTCATTGTTTTCCATTCTCATTTGTGGTTTTCTAGTCATTAGGTTCCTCAATTTGAATTTCCTTCTATTAAAAGAGCTCCTAATCTTATGAACAAGCAGGTTTATGATTTACTACTTTAAAGATGTAAAGGCCTTTTTTAGCTCATAATCTTGTGGACAAACTAGTTCATGATTTATCACTTTAAAGAGGTAAAAGTGTTTTTTAGCTCCTAATCTAATGAACAAACAGGTTTATGATTTAGTCCAGTAGCCTAAATATATTGATTTAATATTAACAATATAAAAAGTTCTTACTAGCTATAACTGTTACATCCACGCCAGGCTCCACCCTCACTCCCTCACAATGATCCCAGTCACCAGAGTACTAATCTTCATCAGGTGTGCACACCTGACACCAATCCCAGCACCAATCACACATCACATAAAACCACACACCACATTGCTCACATCGACCAAGCTCGTTCCTGCGAAGTGGACTCACGCTAACTCCATAGTGACTTACCTGAACTTATTACTTACATGCTCTCTCCTTGTGATATTCCAGTGTTGCCATTCTCCAGTCTCCCAGGATCTTCTCCGGTGTGCTTTTCCAAGTCTGTGGTGTGTGGTGTTTGGTATTCGTCTGTTGAAAGGAAAAGGATATCATCTTTATTCAAGTCTCCGCTCTCCAAACTATCTTCAGACTTATTTCCCACTTGTTGAACTGCTCTGATCCATGTGTTGAACTCATCTCTTGTTAATAAACATTATAGTTGATTTAACTTACCTTCAGCGTCTGTCCGCTTCATAACAATAAGAAACTTGGTTAGTTTGTGTCAACTTATTGTACTTACCCTAAGCCTACCACAACAGTCTACTCTGAGAGATACATGTAGTTGCAAATGAATGAGAATTAGTTGACAGGTAGTTTAAAGGTTACTTTGTAGAAGAAGTTAAAAAGGTAAAGTTTTTAATAATAAGTAGATGAAACAGAAATAGAATAGAGAGTTTTTGTGTTCGAGGGTCAAGGGTCTGGGCAATGCAACACAATGTAGTTCTAGCAGGGACGTAGCACCAAATTCTGGGCCCTATGCAGAAGCAGTGGCCATGGGCCCCCGTAAGCTTGAGGTTCACAACTGACAACATTTAATACATCAATCAACTGATGCATTTACCGTAAATATTAGCATTTACATTAGTTAACAACAATTATTGTGATCTTAAAATGATATTTAATTATAATTAAGTAAATACAACAGTCTTACGACCAATTTGTACATATTCATACAAGGGGCGGGGTTAGGTATAGGTCATTTACACAAATACATAGAAATTGGTAACTTGTAACGCACATATGATTTATCAAAAATGTATGAACTAGCCTTTTTTGCCTTCAGACTGGGCTGGTAAATACAGAATATAATTACAAAGAAAAAATATAAAAGAAAAGGGACAAAAACTACAAAAAAGAGAAAAAGTAGAAAGTATCTCTATAATGTTCATAATAATTATGAACAACTACAAATATATACAATAAAGATGTAAAATAAAGCAAACAAATACAATGGATTAACCATTTTTGAAACACATTTCTTGCCTTTCTTGAATATAAAGGAAAATGTACAGCTTGTTCAGTCAGTAAAATATAAATCTCACAACTTCATAATCTAAAGTGATTTGCTATCATCTTTTTGAATGAATGCAACTTCCCCAAAACGTGCCTCCCCTAATTTAAAATGCATCTTTGTCAACCCTGGAACAAAACTGTAATTAACCAATAGATTTGAAGAACCAGTTTAATTAATGTCGAATTAATCTATAATTTCCTTTAGGTGTAGTGACATGGTCAAGACTACATTTTTGGATTAAAATGTTGTTCCAGAGGCAACAAATATATTCATCTAGGAACACATCCAATGCAGTAAAAAAATTTAGATTGGGCAATTTCAAACTCAAGCCGCTGAAGTATCCCCCATCCCTCATCCTTCATTCCCAATCTTTTCTGAGAAATACTTTCAGTCGTAAAGCTGTAAATATGTGACACATAAATGTTGTCATATCCAAGAAACTCATTGCATGGATTTCATTAAGGATTTTACATGGCTCATATCCTGTCTAGTATAATGAAATTGCTTTTTAAGGCCTACACTTACCAAAGTATCATTGAATCATGTTGTGAAAGTGCTCACTAAGCATGAAATATGCACACAGTGGGCTCATATGTATGTATGGATATCTTAGGATCAGTTTTCCATCATCCATTTTCATCTGAGGTGTAATTTGAATACTTTATCCCATGCATCTACATGTCTGATTTGATATGGCTAAACACATCTTTCCAATATACTGAAAGGTATTTAATGGGTCAAGTATTTCTCAAGAATGTTTCTTGTGAAAAGAGTTTTTCGTAAAGTGACAATGAAAACAAGTCTGCACCTTTTACATTGGATGCCCTTTAGTTAGTCATTTAAATGTAAAATGCCTGTAGAAACTTGATTCCTTGTTACTGATATGCTGCCAATAAAGCAAATGAAATATCCTTGGGCCTGGAAATGAGTAGGATATTCTTTGAGTGTGCGTTCTGCAGGCAACATTCGATTACAAAGTTTTTTGGCAGATTTTTTTGTTTTTTGTAATGCATGATCATTGCTCACGTCATAAGTTCGTAATTTCACAATAAGAAACTGACTGCACAGGCAAGTAATGATTATTGTTTCCAAACTAAACTTTCAGAGCAGAACCAAACCTGATTTAGTCAAACCGTTTTTTGCTTATTTTTTTAACGTTATCAGTTTACCCTGAATGGGCTAGGCTTCTGGTCAGCCACTTCCAGTTACTTTATCTGTACGAAAACAGCCTTTTATGCTGCATGATATTGCAAACTTGTTTTTGTTTTTAAAAATAAATCAGATCTCTCACACATTCGGAGGAAATGGTTTACATCAGTTTTGAAAAATACGTTGAATAGAGTATTGGTGCCTACTGTATAACTCATTAAATGCCTGAGGCCAGGTGGTCCTGACTCTGGAAACCCCCTTGCGCATGGATATTACACAACCATTAATCATTACTGTTGGTTGAGGACAAATGCCCTATTTTTTTTTTTTTTACTGAATATGTAATATGAGGTTGTGACAAAGTTTGCTAGTTTTTTTTTTGCATAACGTGTTATAATGCTGTTTGTATAATAAACCCTGTACTTTATTGTTATTATTGGTCATTAATGATGGAGTGAATCAATGATGATTTAGTCCTTCAGTTATGTTATTAACAGCACATTCTAAAGGAAAACAAACTGAAACTGCTTAAATACTTTAGCAATTTAAAATTAAATCATTAAAAGACATAGCAGCATAGGTCCACCAAAATGCCATAATAATTGTTTTTAGCAATATTTTATATGATATTGGATACGGATATCACATTAGTCCCTTAGTAATAACCCATTAAATGTCTGGGCGTGTTGGACCTGACTCTGGAAACCCCCTTTCTCATGGACATTACATACACATTATACATTTTCTACAGAATTTTACTTGTCTCAGGACAAATGCTCCATTTTTGTAGTAAAACTAAAACTGTGTTTACTATAATCTAGTATTAAATACACAATTTTTAGGTTTGTGTTTTTGTCAGACATTGTTTAGTTGAGGACTAGTGTTTTTCCCCTGAGGTCTATAAGATATGTTTCCTGCCCACAACAAAACCCCAATATACTCAAGAATTCTGCTCTGACATTTGGTGCAGTTTACATAATCAGTTATAGGGGACTATCTACTCCTCACCTATTGATCATTATCATGCAGTGGAAAGTGTGAGAAATTTTTGCTCTTTTTGCATCACTGTACAACACTGTACAGGGGAACCCAGCCTTTATAGAGTAAAAGAATTCCTTGTAGACATAGTGCAGCATGTTGTGATACATTTTAAGCCTGGCCTATAATAATTTTTTTTTTTTTAACTTTGTTAGGATGTTTACATTGCAAAGTCATTATTTGAAATAAAATATTTTAATTAGAAGGGACAGAAGGCATTTAGCTGAATTGTATCTTCTTATAATTGTTTCTTTAAGCTAAACCTAATTTTGCAAACCTTCTGTCTGACTGATCTTAGTTAGTATCAAAATTTCTTGTAATGCACTTGGTAATGCAGTGCCGTTTTAAATGTCTAAATGTAAAAATTGAAAAAGCCTATATAATGCACCTCTTTGTGTCCTCAGATTGGAGCCATAACAGTTGCGTAGGGGCCAGATCTCCTTTTACAAAACTGTCTGTCTGAACTCGTACAGGAAGTTGCACAATAAGTCGTTTTGAATCAGTATCCCATAAGGCAAGCACAAAATCCAACCTTTTGTTCTCTGGGTATTATGCAAGCTTCATGATTAAGGAGGATGTGTGTAGTTACATTATTTCTACTAGGAAAGGAATTTTTAGCATACTCTCACTTTTGCTGATCCTCTTTGTTCTTTTTCCTCTTTCATTTTTGTGTTTAAAATAGCTGGCCCTGTCTGTCTAACTTTTGAAGTTTCCCCTGTAGATTTTCTGCACTTAAAATTAAGTTTTCACACACTTTCAGGTTAGTTGCAAATTGGTTTCATATTCTCTGATAATTTAGGGTTTTCATCAGAACTGATTTGATCTTTTTTTCAGAAAGCTTTGGGTTTTGTATGCTACAAAGAATATGTGACCTCACGTTGGACTCCCCCATACTCCTGGAAACCACACATACAGACAGCAGACACAGTATACAAGCACTGATCTCTTTTCTTGGGGGGGAAAAGTATTCATAATTTATTGCAGACAAAAATGCAATTTCAAATTATTATTTCTATAAGGCATTGCAAGAAGGCAATGCATTGTCAGTAAAATATTTTAAAATATATTTAATGTAAAAAGTATGAATTTCCTTAAAATTAACAAGGAATGGGATATTAAATTCCCTCCATAAACCATCACATTTATTTAGAATTAAAAAAACTACTTTCATTTGTAATTTATGTAAATTGTGTTTTCTGGTGTAATACACATTCAGTTTATATCAATCATTTAGTGTGATATGTGTTACCATAATGATGTTTTGTATTTGTATGAGTAACCCTGTACTTTTTTGTTATTATTGGCCACCAAAGATGGAGGCCATAATCTGATGAACTTTAGTCTTTCCATAATGCTATTTACAGCACATTTTACAGTAAAACAGATAGTATCAACTCAAATATGTTAGCATATTAACATTAAATTATTTAATGATTTATACAGATCCACCACTTTTTAAA
This sequence comes from Enteromius treurensis, assembly GCA_032275025.1. Taxonomy (NCBI): domain Eukaryota; kingdom Metazoa; phylum Chordata; class Actinopteri; order Cypriniformes; family Cyprinidae; genus Enteromius; species Enteromius treurensis. The sequence continues at coordinate 4,618,408 of JAUCMU010000021.1, read as the reverse complement.
GATTTTTTCCTTTTAAGATTACTTCACAAACCGCTAGAAGTGGTATAAAAGGCAGAAAATCATATATGAAGATGGTTCCACAAGGATGACTGGAAATTGATGCAAAAATTGACAGCTTATTGATGCTTAAACAAACACAGAAGTAAATATAGACTTAGATTCCACTATGTCTATGTAGTGGCCAAGGTATTTGGGATCTTTAGACATATTAAGTCTATGGATATCTGAGTTAAGTGTGCATATTTCTCCAAATACTTTGGGACAATGCATTCAGCAGATTTTATCAAATAATAAATATGACCTCAATCACCCATGCTTGGACTTCAATTAGGGATTGACGGGAATTATGGCAATTCTGGGAACTTTCATATGAGTGGGAAAGTCTTCATTGTCTTTTTCAGGATGTCAGTTCAAATAACACATGCACACACTCTCTCTAGAGGCATGAGCTACAGGAACTGTGAGTTAATAATACCAAATGATAACTTATTATTTAAGATGGTTTTGGGTTAGTGTTCTTTCAAGAGTTCACGTTTCCTAGTAATCGAGTTTTAGAGCGGATTTGGCATGCTGTCTGGGGAGCGAGCCGATAGA
>JAUCMU010000021.1:4589985-4603610 GCA_032275025.1 Enteromius treurensis | reverse complement strand
TTATCATATATGTGCATATATACTGCATATAGGTTTCATATATGCGCTTATATACTGCATATAGGTTTCATATATGCACTTATATACTGCATATAGGTTGCATATATGCGCATATATCTTCATATAGGTTCTTTCAATGTGAGGAAGCACTCTCACTAGTCAAACATACCCGCGCTTTGGTGGTGAAACGCACTCAGGCACGGTTCAAACTGCCTAGTGTGAGTACACCCTAAGTGTAAATTCACCAGTTGTCATCTTTTTATTATTATTATTATTTTTTGTAGTCATTGCTACAACCCTGTTCTTATTCTTTTCTTGGACTTAAGTTCTTTATTTACTTTGTTTGGAGCAGTAGGGAGAAGGACGCCATTTACTTTTGTACCATCTTTTCTCATGTTTTAATTTAGTAAGGGAGCAAGGTAAGACCTCTGTTTATTTTGTATTTTCTTTTGTGAGGTTAAACAGCTTTCTTTAAAACTAAGTTAGAACTGTTATGTTTGTTATTTTGGCCTTGTTCTCTCCTGAAGTTTGTTTTGCTTCTTGTTTTTGATATTTGAGTTTTTAAATAAAATCTTTTGTTTGGTATTTGAGATAAGTGTGCTCTCTTTTGAAGGGCTGGGACCGGGAGAATAGTAACTTTAACATTGTATTCTTAATTTTAGACCAAGATCTGCCATTTTGATTCATTTTGTTACTTCCCTAATACTAGAGGGGAACGTTACAATAGGATTAAAAAAAAAAGCTAATTGCTACATTCAAATAAAGATTTTAATATGCAGGTTACACAACATTACATTTATAAGTATATTTCCGCAGGTAATAATAAGCTAATAAGTGTAATTTAAGTGTAGTAAGTGAATATGCATTTAAAAAACCTTTTAAACATAACAGAGTAGAATAATAATGGCTGATAGTAAGACATGCAAACTGGACAGCTGTTACTTCTTGCCTAACTGGTTAATAAAAAAGAATCCAATCAGAGAAAACCCCTAAATCCTAAAAGTGATCACTTTTAAAAGGTTATTACCATCAAATTTTTCTAAAATGTTTATATGAGGCAGATTGCCGGTGTTCTGCCAGCATCAGCTATTTTAGGATAGTTGTGAGCTGGCCTTAGTGACTTAGAAGTCCTGTTCAATACTTCCAAAGTTTTACAGATTTAGGAACTAGTTTTAGCGCTAAAGTGCTTTGCGAAATACTCTTTAAGCAAAATTTCAGCAGTCCTAAATGTAGTACTGACGTGCCCATTATTTGTGAATTCAGCCCCAGCACTGCCCTCTACTGATCTAAATAACACATTACAACTGGAGCATTAGTTATTACCTTCATTTGTAATAGTATAGTGACTAAAAAAAATTCTTTTTTTAATGTAGAAAGAATTTATTTTGAACACAACACCAATAAGAGGCACATAAGCATTTTTATACACAAAAATCCTCTGTCATTCAAACATTATTACTGACACTATATATACTAAAAAATTGACTAAACAAAGAACTAAGCAAATAAAAAATAGTCCCAGTGCTATGAAGTGGCTGGTATAATTATCAAGTCTTTTTTTTTTGAAGGGTAGTAGTCTACTTGTTTGCCTTCACATGACACCAATTTCGGGTCTTTGCTCAGACTGTTCTTTTGGTTTCTCTGACAACAGCGAATGACAGCGACCGAGAACAGGAGGAGAAAACTGGAGATCAGGGCAAACCCACTCAGAAAGAACGTAGCTGTGTAAGTCCCTGTGGTGTCTACCAACCAACCTATGCAAAAAAAAAAAAAGATTTCAAAATCACATGATTACCTTACCTTTTTTAAAAGTAGCCTAACCTTTATCCTTCAAAAAAATATGTTTTAATGTGGTGAAATGGAAATGAAGTTTTGATAATATGTCTCTGCACAAAAAAGTTAATCAGTTACTGGACTATCATAATTGAACCTCTTCATTACGAAGTGAAAATTGTGGTTAATGGTCTTTCATTAACGAAAGCAGTGTACTGCTATCTAGGGGATATATTATTGACCTAAATAAAATACCTTACCTCCAATGGGTGGGCTGACCAGATAGGGAACAGCGTGGAGGAAGTACACAACTCCAAGAGCTGAAGACAGGTATGTTGTCCCTACAACATCTGATGTTATAACAGGCATGAGGGCAACATATGCCCCATCAAAGTACCCATACAGCACAGAGAAGGGTACCAGCAAGACAAATGTGCGCAAGAGTGGGATAAAAAGACAGCATAGTCCCTCCATTCCCACAGCAAACATGTAGCATATGTTTCTGTACTTTTTCAAAAACCTGGGAGAGATACAGAAAGTTTTAGTCAGCAAGATCAGTGAACAATCCACAATCGTCTGTTTTTCTTAAACCTGCATTTTTTTATCTCGTTGACCTCTACAAATCATTTATCAAACAAGAAAACATGACATGCACTCTCTCATACATTTTAACTCTAAACTGACAGCTGGGTCAATGAAAACTTGAGAAAAAGACAAAAACATGTGACCTAAGGTATTAAAAAGTAATCTGTCCTTAAAGTCGTTGTCTTAGAAAACCTTTCACCTCATTTACAAAGGCTTCAATTTAATAACTCTAATTATAATTAATTATTAATAATTTATTTATTTAATTTTTAATTTAATAGTTTTATTAAATATGTAATATCAGTTGTTTTTTTAACTGTATGTTTACCAAAGAAAATCTAAAAATAAAGTTTAACTCAGGAATTAAAAATCAGAAAAGTTGATTTATATTAACTGATGCTAAGCTTACTGCATGTATATAAAAATATAAAGCATTAAAGTCATTAAGTTAAAAAAGAAACATACAACATGTGCCTCATCAATAAATAACTTATTCCTGGTTTGACTGCAATGCAACACAGCACAAAACAACATACCTCCTGTCAGTGAGCCAGCCAAATGTGATGTTGCCAATGATGTCAATGACCCCTAGTATGGACATCAGGAAGGCAGCATGCTGATGACTGATACCTACATCCAGCGCGTACGGTACTAGGTATACAAAAGGAAGACTGCACCCACTGGCCAGCAGCAGGAAGGACCCTGCCAGCACCAGGAAGTCAGGCATGAGCAAAAATTGGTATTCCTGCATGGACTGAAGACATTGTTGTTTAGAGTCCACTTCTAATTTGTCACCCACAGCTTTTCCAGCAGAAACACTGGGTGGTTTACCACCATACTCGCACTCTGAGTCTACTGGAAGAGGACAGGCCTCCTCTTCTTTCAGAATGATAGGCCGTAACAAAGCACCACATACACACAGGTTAGAAACAAAGCCCCCTAAAATAAGGAGGGCCCCACGCCACGAATAGTGTTCAATTAGCAGCTGAACTACTGGGGCCAGGATGAAGGTCCCGATGCCACTGCCAGACATGGCAATGCCATAGGCCAGAGCCTTCCTCTCACAGAAATAGATACCGACCATGGCAATAGCTGGCGTGTAGCAAAGGGCAAAGCCAAGCCCTGAAAAACAGAAATATAAATAAAGCATATGGAATATAGAATACATAGAATATAGGTCTGTAGGTCAGTGTTTTATTCTTAGTCCTACCAGTTAACACTCCCAGTGTGAGGTAAAGATATTCCAGACTGGTTGCGAAGGAACTCAGGACTAAACCTATTGAGGCCAGGAATCCTCCTAGTATTACTGCTACACGGCATGACAACCGATTCCCGATTAGGCTTCCGAGTGGAGCTGCAAAAGCAACATGTAAATAAACACATTGTGCAAATCATATTGAACAAATTGATAGAAAATGTTTGTTTTTTTTAAATCATATTTTCTGTTAGGTTTGCAATCCTTGTCCACTACTATACATTTGATTTGTAGCCAGTCTCTTTACGTTGATGTTTGTACATAGCATAAGATGGATTAAATTAAACAAAAGAGACAGTGAAACTTTCATATGGTTACACTAAGACTTCTATTTCAAAAAATGCTGATTAAAATCGATAAGAAATATTTCTTAAGCACCAAACCAGCCTTTTAGAATCATTTCTGAATCATTTTACTCAGGTTTGCCATTACATAAACAAGATTAGAAAATGTATTCACAAATATATATTTTTTTAAACTTATATTTATTGTGTTATAATAATTTTGCATTTAACATAAATTGAGTATTTCTGAGAATGTTTCTGAGAAAAATGCTGGATGGAAACAACAATATATAAATGTGGAATTTTTTATTCAATAAAAGGGCATAAACTTCAACAAAAACACGTCTGGAAATTTACATTCACATAAAAAATGTCATGTGTCATGCTTTCAACCAAACACAATTTGTGTGTTTTAAATAGCCACAAATTGTTATGTTACATTACACATTTTAATATTACATCACATAACATTTGTTACAAGAATAATTTAAGTTTTTTTTTTTTTTTTAAATAAATAGTCACATTCGCAACAATTTTCATTATGTTTTTGCATCAGTTTCTTCAAAAGTGGCTATTTTTATGTTTGAACACATGGGATGGAAAAGCTTTATTTGGCTATCATCTTATAATAGTAATATTCTTAATAATTAGAATATTCCACTATTGAGCTGCTCTCTCATACTACATGAAAAACACACAGTATTACATGTTTTGCAACTATGTGCCTCTACAGACACCTACACGGCCCATATCAAACATATCAGAACATACTGAATGATATTGTAAAGTTTTAAATAATAACAGCTTTTCTTTTGTTTACTAGTCAACCTAAAGACAGCCTTTCCTATGCAATGTAATTCTTAAGCTTGCTGTACTGTCAACAGCAGACGGCCGTGGGTGTAAGGAAAGCAAACAGGCCAGTTTTTTTGGGTCAAGCTTGCGACACTGATGTGTCCTCTCAAGATGTTCGCTGTGTGTTGCTGACTTCAAGAGAATGTTTTTAGCCTCCCACACTGCAGGTCTTTTTAGTGTCTTATGCAACGGTTTTTGTCTCAGATGGACAAAAACTCTGAACCAACTATGTGACCACTGAAGAAAAGAGAATTAGTAACTCCCGGAATCCCTACGTCAGTCCCTACGAGCCAATAATGATGACCGTGATACACTAATGTACAATGACTTTAGTGCAATATGATCATTACATACCACACAGCATGGTTGTGCAGTCTACTAATGAATGAATCCATGCCGTCCCAGAGTAATCTCTTGCAAAGTGCATCTGAAACTCAACAAAGAATATAGAGATGCATCTGGAAAAGAGAAAAAAGACAACTCTGATCAGACAAAACACGTTTACGGTTTTCAAAGTGCCATATTCTGACATTTTAAACTAACAACATGCCTTAAAGTCCATTTATTAACAACAAACAGCAATGCAGAATGTGGGTGCCTGTATGAAAGGTCAAGAAGAGGTAATGAGGCACAAGCCTGCAGGGCCTGTTCTGCACCTGAACAAACAAAACTAGATCACCATGCAGGTCAGTTGGGTCAGAGCACTCAGTGTGGGTATGACAGCCAGAAACTCTCACGTCTTCTGCCACTGAGACAGACGTGTCTGGCCATGAGATCTCCTTCAGGCAACTGTCAGCAAAGCCAAGTTGCAGACTCAAAGGGTAAAATTTTACTCTAGGACTTGAATAACACATATGGAGGATAAGACCTTTCAAACGGGTTAAGGACAAATAAGAGGATATCCATAAGATAAAGAAGGTTAAAAAGGCATTTTTTATCCTAAGACCACCGGCTGCCCTTTAAGCTCTAAAAGAGTTTCATCATCTGATACCTCTCTAGCTGATTATTACCACTTATCTGAAGAAATACTTAACTGAAGAAATAGTCTAAATAGTTCTTGTTGAAGAGGTGAGAGGTCACATAAACTCTTTTGTTCCCACCAGCCTGCTTGCAATTACCTACAGTACCTACATAATTAGTGGATTTGCAGACCTGTTCTTCAGGTTCTCATATTTCACACCTTTCCATGTCAGTCAGTGTACTTTAACATTTGCATTGAAAAATTAAATAATTACACGGCATAGTCAGTTCAGCACATTCCTTGCCTGAGGGGGAAATATACAATACTGCTAAATAGAACAGCTTGTTAAAGAACACCTGCACTGTAAGTCGCTTTGGATAAAATTGTCTGCTAAATTAATAAATGTAAATGTAAGAATCTCTAAACACATTATAGAAAAACAAGTGGGTTAACATTAAAAAAGTAAAAACACCCATGAGGTGCAGGCCATTGGATGTAAAAAACAACAACACTGTGTAAATGCTATATCCATGTGTGAAAGCCTGAAAGTTGTTTACAAGTATTTCAAATGTAACCTGACCTCAAAGGCTGCCTCAGAAACATCAAATAGCTTGTCACTTTGTCAACCAGTGACTCATTCTAGGTAATTCTCAGCGTGGAATGAACTAAATATAGTTGTACTTTATGTACAGTACTGTGCTAAACAGAAGTAGGTACTGTTAAGTAAGTATTGAACTGGTTAAACCCATCTGAGAAACAAACAATGACATTTTAAGGAGGGACAACATTTGGTACTGAACATCATGTTAAACCCTATGGTTAATCTGAAAAAAAAAAAAACCACCTATCGCTAAAGTTAGTTTAAAACAGTTCTGGTTCTACACAGGTATAAACAACAGCATATGCTTTCCAAAATGCTTACCTTGTAACAGCTCTTGTGCAAACAGTTACCACAAAGCAGCCAGCCACGATCATCCATCCCCACCCTCCATCAGGAGGAAGGACCCCTCCTTTCTTCTTTTCCTGAGCCATGGATTCTGTCGGTCCCACCGCTTTTATTTCCCTCAATCTCCAAAACTCCTGATCCCAAAGACACGTTGCACCTCTCTGCCGCCACACTAACACCGGTCATGGAATTCCTTCTGCAGATGTGAGGCCCGTCAGTTACTTTGCTGAGTGCAAGATGACACAGACAGCAAAACAGGCAGGAATAAGTAACGAGCTCAGCTAAAATGATTAACAGGCACAATGGGTGATGGACGTGTTCTTCAAGTACTAAGAAAATGTGACATCTTCCAGGGTTTGGGGCTCCTTTTTGCTCCTACAAATGATTCACAGTGAAAAGTGAAATGATGCATGACTGCATTCATTGGAAGTGCTTATAAGAGAGAGCCCAATTAAGCTGACGGGTTGCCATATTAACTTGACACCTTGCAGTTTGCCTTCCTGACCCTTCTGTCCCAATTAAAAAGTGAACCCCCGCCCCAAAAAACATCCAGTTTTCAAAGCCATGAAGTGTACACAATGTACACAGTCAGGATTAGATGATACCAGTTTCTTCCCCTTATTATGCAACTGATCTTGTACTGTAGTTTATGACTCTTCTTATCTAGATATCAGTGGAGTGTGGGAACAGCACCAGTTGCAGATTATTTCAAAGCAGCATGAAAAACACGCATCAATTTAACAGATTTCTGTGAAGGTAGGATTGTCTAATTGTCTAACTTATGGGATTATTTACTCTCCTCTTCCTACATTTAACCAATATTAGCATTACATTAATTATTAATTATAATAAATATAATAATTATTAATTATTATATTATTTTTACATTTTGCACTTGTCATGAATTTGCCCAATTATCAAATAGGTTATACCTTACAGTTTCTAGAAGAGCAAAAATAATCGAATTTATTTTCTTTTTTTTAAAAGTATGCGTCACATCAAAGAAAAGGAATGCTATTTCCCCAAAATACTTATAAAGTAAGAAAACGGATAAAGTATCATGTCGTGTTATTTTTCTTTTAACAACTGAATATAAATTCACGTCATTCGCTTGCTGAAACCAGATGTTTTAAAAAAACACTCAAAGTGCTAAAAAAGGCACTTACCATTTTATAAAACCGTAAACACGGTCCAAACTTTCCCCATTCGACTTCTGTGCTATCGCATGAGCTGGTCCAGACGTTTGAAAGTCTTCTGCACATTCGTTTAATTGAGTTGGTGCAGGATGATCATCAACATCCTGCGGCTTCCACCAGCGAACAAGTTTGCAGCTGTCGGAACATCAAGACCAGGGTACACTTGACATGTTTAGACGTGCGAGCTGTGAACTTATTTACCTTTGACTCCACTCCGCCCACACGTGAAAAGAAAATTATGCAATGGAATGCATGGCAGGGCATAAATGTCCATTTCCCGCTGTAACTGGCAAAACTGGCTGTTTTTAGGAGTTGCCCTAGTTTCAGATGCCACAGTTTACAAACGTGCTCAGCATACAGCAATTGATCATTTCATAAGTAGGCTATAGCCATCAGGTCAACCTGTTTTTAATTTTTGGTAAATTAATTTAGATGTACTATTACGAATCAACTGGCATAAGAAAATGAGCACGATTTGTCAAAGTTGTAAATTTAAGATTAGCGTATTGGTCCACTTATAAGAAAATAACTGATATTTCGGCCATTTTTAATGTCAAGTTTAGTTTAATTCATTCATTAATTTATGGCATTTTGTAGTGCAGTCCAATGATTAATCGCATCCAAAATAAAGTTGTTTGTTTACGTGATATATGTGTGTGTGCTGTCTACAGTATATTCATTATGTGTATATACACATATACATACAGTATATAAACACTATATTTATATGCATATAAATATATTATAAATATTTATATGGCAGGATTCCCTGGGTGACCAATCATGAAATAGTGTTCATTCAAACAGAACAATTATTGCATTAATCTTCAAAACACAAATGGATATATTTTTTATTAAACTTGAGAGATTTCTGTCCAAACCATGAGTCAAAGGGCATTGTAAAAATTTAAATAAATAAATATTTGTTTTTGTTTCACACAATCATTTCTGCTTCTGCAAAGTCCATGACTCTTCTCATGTGTCAGCAAATGTTTTCAGTTGGTTTTCAAAGATGAATCAATGGGTTTCGAATGACAAGAGGAAACCGATGAGAGCTATTTGCTACTAGCTTTGCTATTGGCCATAATAGTATTTATTTTTATTGCCAACAAATTACACATTTTGTCATTAAATGTTATAGACATCTAGTATTTGTAACTATTTAAAATAGTCTAATTTTCAAATTTCTTATCCTGAATGAACAATAGGGTCTACCATTTTATTAGCACTTTTCCTTTGCAATTGCAATTTTTTTTCCAGTAACTGGGATAGTGAGTAGCAAGAAATTAATAAAAATATGAAAAAAAAAAAACTAGAATAAACCGATATAAGTGGAATATTCATATATAATGAATAAAATTTAATGATAGATTCAATGCCCCTCATCATGTTTGTAAATATGCAGCAAGTGAGCAAGTGTTGAAAAGAAAGTAATCAAATGATAGCACTAGCCACAACGGTAAAACATTTTTCATAATTAACACATTTATTAGATATTTACAAAATAGTTTATTGACAAATGAAGTTAGCTTTTCACATGGTAACTCAAAACCAATATAAACAATTTTTAGTGACATTTTCAGCCAGTAATATGATTTCTTCATTCTATAGGAGGCATAAGTAAATCAAGGATTTCTCTATGACCAACATCAAATGTTGTATCATAAGAAATACACTTAAAATTTGTGTAGTGATACAGTTTGAGATTAATATGATTGCCTGAACACTGAATAAACTTAAAATAAATTTTCAGTATGGAATTACACATACTCACTCAAATCACATATATTAGACAAGTTTGTCAAGAGATTGAGGTCATTAACAATGAGTATTAGTAAGGAAAATGAGCATCTAATTATCTAAAATGAGATGATAAAGACACAATTTAGCTCAAGAAAAGCGTATTATTATTCAACTGTAATGGTGCTTCAGCCTTCATAATTTAGAACATGCTTCCTGAAAACTGGGTAACAAACGTACAGTTTGGGATAGACAGAATACATTTATGAGAGAAGAGAAAGCTTTCATACACTTTAACATATAGCGCAATGAAATGAACATGCGCTGACAAACGATCCAAGCATTATGCTGATTTAAACAACAAGAAAACTTGACAGAAAGGCAATTTGACTACATTAGATGGAGCGATCCATCCAAATGACAGGAAATGACACACCTGTTTAGAAATGACATGCTTTGCATTGGCTCAGTTAAAATACAAAGTACAGACACACGCATTCAGTCTGCTGTGGCATAGGTAAAGCAAAAAAGAAAAAGAAGACACACCTCAAATATACTGTTAAGGGTTAATGCATACAGCGACATCTGGATTTAGCATTAGCAACAATACAGAGGATACAGAGATAAAGCCTTGTCTCTATCAGTAAAAGGCACCCCGTAAAACACTTGGAAGTTACTTTTGTGGCTCAGAGAGATGTTGGGGTGCCGTTGTGCATAATCCAGACATCCAAAGACAAAATGGCACCCCACTGCATAAGGCAATTCTAAAGACTGAGCAGAAGAAGTAAAGCATGAATCAACAGACAGAAGGAACAGATGTAGAGGCAGTGTGCGTAATGTGCTGTTACAGATCTTACCAACAGCTGAAGACACTTTAATGTCAGCACAGTTCTGTATTTAAGCTACAGTAGCTGATGAACATGTATTAGGTTCAGAACACTCACAATAGGTTCTTTTTGACACAAAAGACACAATCCACCAAAAGAAATTGCATTATGATCATATTCCACACATCACCTCCTTTTTAGGAGTTTTGGTCTTGCTTGCATTCAGGATGATCAACACAATGTCCCAGTGCCGTTAAAAATAAAGGATTAAATTAACTTTGTAGTCCGTATTTACAGTGTAGAGGTAAAATGAGAAAATGAAATTGGAACTGAAAATGAAAATGAAACTGCTGTCATGCTGTGTGGCTCAAAGGGAGGGAAAGGCAATACGTTTTCTCTTAGAAGTGCTTGTGTTTCTGATCTTACATATTTAAACAGATTATAGTGACTTGGAATTTCTGATTCCAGCTTTAGGAGCACATGTTTAACATACATCTGGTTCTGAATAACAACCCCGAGCGTTCACAGTCTGACCCAGCTGTCCAGTATTAATACAGAGAGTAAAAATATGTTTAGGCATACAGTTAGAGATTATCATGTTGATACATGAGAAGAAAAAAACGAAGGCAAAATGTTTTTAGGATGATTAAGCTGAAAGTGTTTAAAAGGGTGAAGGCATTTGTGAGAAGGTTTGACTAAATATACTGTATATCTCGGTTAGCTTTCTCAAATGTAATGCAAGACATCACTACATAATGGCATGAATATGACAAGAGATGGTTTGTGCAAATTAAATAACAACAAAACAACAAAACATTACACACTACAGTGTATATACACAGGGTAAACTATTAACACATTCAGATTAGAGAAATCTCAGTTTTTGGGACTGAAAAACTAAGTATAAATCATTTTCAGGGTAAGAAAGTGACTTACTGTATTGTATGTAATGAACTATGAGACATTGTATTCCAGTCAATATAGACAATTTGGTCCCAAAACTATCAGTGTCAGCTCAGGTGCATATGTTCTCTGTTCATTACTCAGACCAGTTAAAAGGAGGTAATCTATCTTAGAAACAGCTACTCATGTCAACAATCCACTAATCGCTAATCAAGGTCCAATGTAGATAAGACAAGTCTATCCGACGACATTTTGCTAATTCTGTAAAAGGGTTCAAATATAAGCTTTATCTAATTGAAAAGTACTGAAATTCAATTAGTTTTTGATGTATAATTGTAATTAAAAAAATGTTAGAATTATGAATTTGGACACACGCTTTAGTGTCCAAAATGACTTCAGATTTAAGAATACAGCTTTAAATGTAATACAGATATTATAAATTCTCGTATGTGACAAGAACCGGGAGAGCAAAGTCTCGCATAAATTGACTTTTCTTATGGAGTGCTCATCTATGTGTAAATATAAATATGATTTGTTCAAAGGAAATTGGGTGAAGGCAGGCCTAATACACATAATACGCACCTCCAAAACCTTTTCATATGTTACAATTGTTTTATAAAGCTCACAAACAGCGAGTATGGGGAGTACACAAGCATTAGTGTCCTAAATCATCTTTCAATCAAATCATCAATACACGGCAAAGGCAAAGCTGTGCTGGGATTATGGCAACAGTGACAAGGAACAGTTAGCACGAGGTGCGGCTTAAACAGTGCACTTTTGCATCACAACCTCTAGATCACCTGCTCCTGTCACGAGCATAGAAGGGCCAGCATGTAGATGATTTGAAGGGAAATGGAAACTCGTCACATTATTAGATGGCTTTTCCGTATTAGGGGATGTGGCTTTCCTGAAATCTTACAGCAGCTTCTGGTTTAAAGGTTGGTGTTTCTTCAGTGTCTCAGGAGTCTTCAGTCATCTTCAGTAGCTCTAGGAAGGCACCAACAGCTCCAAAATAACCCTGCAGTAAAAAAGCATTTTATTATTTTTCAAATATATTTAAATAAATGAGTGCTGTCAACTGATTTTTCGCGATTGATCACATCCAAACAAAGGTTTTTGTTTACATAATATATATATATATATATATATATATATATATGTGTGTGTGTGTGTGTAATGTGTATATTTATTTTGTGTATATAACAACACACACATACTGCATATATTTTGAAAATATTTACATGTATATATTTGTATTCATATAAATGACATCATTTATATTTATATTTAAGGGGAGATACATGCACCTGTCAAATTTGAGATAAATCTCCACTTCAGTAGTTCTTACACTTTACATATTTATCACCGTCTATATCCTGAAGGTTTTTACAGAGGGATTTGTTCATATAGAATTTGCTTGGTAATATACAACATTTTATTCCTCCAAAAAACTGTCAAAATTTTCTGAATTATGGAGCGACTAAATGAGATACCCAAAATTATATAATGAATCATTTGCATATTTAAACTTGATATTTTAGAAAATTTGTACAAAATTCTAAATATTTAGCAAATAGCAATGTAATCAATCAACTAGTTAAGTAAGGTGATAAACATTTTGTTACCTTATTCACCTGCAGTGTCTCACCTAAATATATACATCCATGCGTGTGTATTTATGTATACATAAATACACACTGTACACATACATCCATTGTGCAAACAAAATATTTTAATTTGGATGTGTTTAATCAGCACTACAATAAATATATTTAAATTTTAAATATAATATTATATAATTATAATTTTATAATAAGGTTATTTTATTAAATCAATACACATGCATATGTATGTATGTATGTATGTGCATGTGTGTGTTATATATAGTATTCTAATTTTAAACTGTACTGTTTCAAAATATATATTTTTTTTTGTTCAAATAAATTTTTGTTCAAATAAATGCAGCCTTGATGAGCTTAAAAGAAATCTTAATACATAAAAAAATAAATACAAATCTTACCTTCCTCAACCTTTGAATGAATATATTAGGGCCGGGACTTTAAGGCGTTAATTTAGATTAATTAATTACACAAAAAATAAGGACGTTAAGTTTTTTAACGCAGTTAATCGCACTTATTTTTGAACCGCGGAACGTTACTCACTTGATGAGTTTCGGCAGATCGATTACACTGGAGGCAGTGTTGTCAACTTAGCGACTTTCAGACCCCTTTGGCGACATTTTTTCAAAAAAGCGACAAGCGACAAATCTAGCGACTTCTTGGACAAACCTTAGCGAGTCTCTG